>BGPR01030988.1:0-12773 GCA_013235015.1 Araneus ventricosus
AATTTCATCTCCGTAGCTCTCATAGTTTTCGAGTTATCGTGTTCACAGACAGACACACAGACATAATTCCAAAATTGTGTTTTTCAGACTCAGGGAGGTCTAAAACGTGGAGTTTCGTCAAAATCTCGAGTTCCAATTTTTTGACGATTACAATACTTTCTCTTTGTATACTTCGTACACCAGAAAGTAAAAAGGACTTCATTCAAGCAGTAGAAAAGCGTAGAAGAGTGTCTTTTCATTAAACAGCTATCGCATTTCGATATCTCTCATTTTTGTTTCTTTTTTCAATCATTTCAAAATGACAAAATGGAGTGTGAAGTACACGTTTCAATCAATCAAATGATGGTGGATGTCTGGTCATATTAACCCCTTCGCCTGCAATGGCATGTTCGACTCTTGCATCGAATTACAAAATTTTTGATATTTAAATCTATAATCAACTCAGATCAGCAATTATTATCAGCACATGGACACGTTTAAACATCTCAGGTGCCCTTCACGTTCTGATGGGGATTGATGGGAATGACAATAAATGCCCCAAATAGGATGTGTCATCATCTAATTACGAGGTTCGTAGGTCAAGGGCTTAAAGGCCCGGTTTTTTTTAAAAAAATGTTTTTTGACTTTCATTTCTTGAATAAAACACGGGAAAAATTCTTACTAAGATCCTATTTTTGTTTTTAAGTATGGTTTATGGCTAAAATATAGTTCGAACCCTTCGAAAAGACTGGGCTTTAATTTTAAAAAATCTCCTTGACAAAATTCTATAATGTCAAACACAGATGAATTTTGATAAATAATAATACGGATAAAGAATTTCCTTCATCATTGTAGAATAAAATATCGTATTCTCAAGCGTACAAACAAAGCTAAAAAGATGCATGCCAAGTGAAAATCATTTATTTATTTATATTTTTTATCAGCACTCAGGTTACCATCTATATGTTGCTAAATTCATTTAATAACATGTTCAGCATACATTCTATTGGCATCAACAGACATTAGAGCTTCAGTCTTATTCTCAAGAATTTTACAGGCAAAAATTTGGTATGTTGCTTAACTCTATCGGTACGGAAGTTCCGAAACGTCCCTTCAAGCAACAGACGGCAGCCGTCTGAAACGCCCGAATATCACTAAAATTTCCACCCCCTTTCGTTAAAGTGTGATTGATTTCACACCTGCGACGCGTGCTTTCTTCATTAGCGTGGCTTCTCCGGATGAGATAGGGAAAAAGGGGGAGTCTTAGGCTAAACAGAAATAAATACTAAGTGAATTATTAAGTGAAAGCAATGAAAAACAAATACTTATTTAGTTTTCCATTTTCAGCTACTAAGTTTTACTAAAATGTTTCTAATTTCATTTCCGATTATCGTTTTAGTAAAATAAAAGAAGTTTTGGGATTAGATGTCATATAGTATGGTCAGTTATTTGACTCCATTACTTACATTATGTAAACAATGAACAAAATAGGTGCAAGGCCATTAACAGAACATGCGTTAAATAATCTACAGCGATATGAGGTTTAAAATTACGTTGTTAAAGCATCCATGAATATAAAATTATACAAGATTCAATTGAAATCATATTCCCGTCGAACAAGCTGGTCGCCGAAGACGGCTAATTCAAACTCAACTAACTCTAAATCGCAACTAAAAAGAAATAAATATTAAGTTAGAACAATGAAAAACGCTTCTTTGTTGTGCCCTTTTGTACATTCTTGTACAAAAATACTGTTGTCAAAACAAATGCTTGTTTAGTTTTCCATTTTCAGCTATTAATTTTTACTAAAAGGATTCTAATTTCATTTCCGATTATCGTTCTAGTAAAATGAAATAAGTTTTGGGATTACATTAAGAAATAAAAGTGAAGTGAAACGAAAAAAATGCTTTTGATTTTCGGCAGAAAATGGGTTCGCAACGTAGGCGGACACCTTAAAAATTGACTTGGCAATACAACCAAATTATAATGTGTTAATATTAAGAATTCTTGTGATAATAATCTAACACTGTGGAAAGCAATCACTTCAACATTCGAAAAAATTTGAATTTCCATTTATTGCGTTAATAAATCAAAACTAAGGGAGAAACAAGGTGAAAACAACAAATTTGTATTTATTTCTAAGGCTGTCGGAGAGTAAAGTTGTTTTGAGAATTATTTTTATTTAAAAGCGAATTATGTTAAATGAAAATTCATTAGAAAATTATGTTAAATTAACTATAACTAACTTTAAGGCATTGCAATTATTCAACAAAGATTTATTTAGCAAATTAAAAATAAATAATAAAGCAAGTACAAAATGTAATTAAAAAATAGAAATAAAAGTATGGAATGTATGCGGAATCATTAATATTATTTTAAAATTAGAAAAACCGATTTGTTCAAATGTAAAAAAGCATATATCTATTTTCAGAGACTCCTAAATGTTTCAGCGCTTGGTCTTTTAGCAAGCTTAATCCGCCACTGAGTATCATTTTTTTAAACTATCCATTAAAAATTTCTTTGTGTATAAGTAATTTTCTCATCCTTATATTGAAAATATCAATAAAGGAAAAAAATGCCCCTAAAATATTGTTAAATATTTTTTTCAAAATGTTACTAATTTTATTATTTCGCCACGAGAGCGAAGTCGATCGGTTGAAATCGGCGTGTATGCAAGCGCCAGTAGGTTTACATGTGTCACTGGGACCCCCCGCAACTGCCGATGTCGGCGAAGTGCAGTGGCAATTCTCGGCAGCCGATCGGTTTTATGAGGCGCCGGTACGTGTACAAGCTCCAACTATTCTATATACATTACTAATGGAATGTTGCAGACCGGTCTGAAACCGGTCGACACAAATCGGTGTGTGTGCAAGGAGCCTAAGGAGATTTATTATTACATTGAATAGCCTTAACCGTATTGGACCAGGGCCAATACGGTTAAGGCTCCCTGGTCCTGTATTGGACGCTTTCTGCTGTTCCTTTCATGGCAAATAATTGAGAACAAAAGTCACCAAGGGGTAGAACACAAGGGAGGGTATTCTTAGAATTCGGACAGTGCCAGCTATCATTGTGGTTTTTGAGGGGGGAAGTGAATTTCCCTTACCTTTGAAACTCGAAGGCTGTTTTGGATCTGACCTCGTTATTTTGAAAAGTGATCAGAGCACGAGTGCGATACCTGAAGCGGCTCTATTATTCCAAACTGCCCTACAATACTAACGGGAGGGGGTTGACTCCGACGGATTTAGCATGCATCTGGCCTTCTTGTATGCTGGATCCTCAGTATAATTTGTTCCGAATCCTAGATTCTTATACCAGGTCACTGAAGCTTCATTAGGTTTTTGATGTAGTCATTAGATAATAGTTACAGATCAATAGAATCAGGAAAACTTATTTTAGGGATTATAAACCATTTCCACATTTTATAAACTCATATTCAATGAAGAAATTTACTAGATCGTCATAAGTTTGAGTAAAATTTATATTTGTGAAACAGCAAAGATATTCCTCCAATATCAAAAAAGCAGTATTTTAAATTTTTGCATTAAAAAAATTCCAAATTCTGAAGAAAAATTCAATGCGAATTTAAAAAACAGCTTATACAATAAAATCTGGCCTAGGAAAACAACATTTCAGACTAGTTTAAGAAAAGTTTTCAGAAGTTATACAGAATTAAAAATTAAATCGTAGGTTCAAACATTCGTGAGGCAAACAATTCTCCTTCTCCACCAAGAAGATTCCTGAACATTTTCTACAAAGGTAGTCACTTGTATTTTTTGAGACAGTAAGCGATTTTTTACCGCTTAACTTAACAGCCCGAGAATACTCGTGCATCGAATTATCGAAATTTTAGTCTTATAAACTAAAATTGAATCATTAATTAGCTTTATAATTTCACACAAAAAATATGTAGGATCCATAAACATCTTAAGTATCCTATGCCTTCTTAGATGAATGAAAACGACAGCCCCTTTCCAAAACAGGAGGGGTCATCTTATTAGATAGTAAAGAAAATTATTAAGTTAAGTGGTTAATGTCATTTTTTAAATGCAGAAAGTTAACTAAAATTCTCTAATTTAAGACTAATCCAAGTACAGAAATTATTGAGGTAACAGATTTTCTTTCAGGGCGCAACAGGATTTCTAGGGCTGCAGTGGCTGAGCTTCGGGGTAACAGGATTGCAGGTTTGAACCCGGAAAATCTACCATATATATACGCAAAAGTCTATTACAGTAAGTCAAGCATGCCTTTGTTAGTGAGATACGGAAGTATGGAGAGTGGGATACCTTCTTAACCCACCCCTTAGCAGTTTTGCCCGTATGTCATACGTGAATAGAATGATCGCATTTTTATGCTTAGAAACTAAAATTTAATTATTAATTAGCTTTATAATATGACACAAAAATTTCTTAGAATCCATAAACATTTCAAGCACTTTATGTCTTCTTAGATGAATGAAAACGACAGACCCTTTCCAAAAAGGAAGGGGTCATCTTATTCGATAGCAAAGAAAATGAAGTTATTAACCACTTAACTAATTCATTTCCTCTACTGTCTAATTAGATGACAGTTTCTGTTTTGGGAATGTGTTGTCGTATTGATTCAATTAAGAACC
Organism: Araneus ventricosus; assembly: GCA_013235015.1. Classification (NCBI taxonomy): domain Eukaryota; kingdom Metazoa; phylum Arthropoda; class Arachnida; order Araneae; family Araneidae; genus Araneus; species Araneus ventricosus. Next base: position 4,592 of record BGPR01030988.1, read on the forward strand.
CATAGAACACTTGAGATGTTAATGAGTTACTCTTCATTTTTTGTGTCGAATTATAACGTCTACGAATGACGTAATTTCAGACTATAAGTGTAAAAATGCCACAATTCGATGCACGAGTAAACTCGGGATAACTAGTTAAGTGGTTGAGTGCTGTCTTTGTTCTATGAACAAGAAAATTTTAAATATTACAAGGTTCGCCCTCATTCGTTAGTGTGTACTTTCTAAACGGTATGTTAATCTAAGCAATCAAGTAATCTAATTTTAAAGCCTTAATCAGGGGACGCCAATGGGGTGACCGGGGCACCAGGGCCCCCTCCCCCCGTCGGGCCAAATTTTTGCACCCTTTTCACACAACCGGCTATTCAACTAGTAGATAAATAAAGAACTGATAGTAAATTGAACTGAAAATTTAAAACATAACGATATTGCTGATAGTCTTCCTAAAGAAGGTACTACCATGCCTCAGGCCTATGTCGAACCCTTGACCTACCTTGAGTTATACTCAAGAAGAAAGGCCCTTGTTAACATTTCTTGGAGGCACCCACCAGCTCATTCATGGTATCGTAGTGAAGGCCCAGGTGCTACTATACATTTTAACCCTTTCGCGTTCATTGGTTTCGCAGTGAAACCACACATTGATCATTTTTTTTACTGCGCATGGGCGAAACGTAGCTTAATTTTTTTTCATAACTTACGAGCCATATATATAGGACAACTTATATAAAAATTCTAGTTCAATACCATTAGTATTCACAAAGATATCGGCATTGCAAGAGTTAAATCGCTTTTATTCTCTAAGAGAAACAAAATGATGAGGATTCTTGCACAAATTGATATTTTTAAAACTGAATCTTCGAAAGTAATATTGAATTTTATGAAGGTTGAATATCCTGATTATTCACGTATACTTATAAATTAAATATATATTTTAAATTGCATATCGATGATAATGTATTCGAAGGGAAATTAGCCCCTTACTGTTCATTAGTTTCACTGTGAAACCTCTAATTTCTTGGAAATAAAAAATGCTAAATTTTTTTCCTTTACATATTTATGATCAGCTACATGTCTAATACTCATTTTTGAAATAAATTTAGTAATTTTCAAAACGAAACATGTAGTGGACTTGAAGAGATTAAGGAGGATAGGAAAGACCAAACAGCTTTGGCTCGCTTAACATCCGGTCACTTAAAAACCCTCAGATTCTCTCGTGGTGATAAGAAGTCCAATATCTGCACAAAGTGCAACATGATTGAGGCCACTCCGCAACATCTACTTGACTGTGTTGCCTTGGTGTATGATGGCCTGCTTAAGCGACCGGATTTCGTGTTGGAGGTGATGAAGCCGATCGACCTCATGGATCTGATCTGATTCAGATCAGAAGGATTAGAAATAAGAAGAAGAACCGACAAAAATTTGAGAGGGTCATCATTACTGCCCTCCCCTTGTCGGGCAGACTCTAACGCCACTGTTAATGACCAGACATCCCCCACAGAATTCAGTTGGAATATTTTCTTATATGAAATACAACCGCAATTCTCAGAACAAAGAATAATCACATGTGTAAACAGATGAGTATTTTCACGGCTCGAAATATTACATTCTTCATTCATTAAGTAATAAAAAAAAATTTTTTTTTGGCTTGTTTAATAAACGCTAAGCCTGATAAATTTTTATCTATGGTTGTACATAATGCAAAAAAGTCTTGAAATAAATTATCGTTCTCAAACACTGTTTCATTTATTCTTCATATTTGTATTTCAAAAAGAGGACGTCTGGAAATAAAATACTGCTTATTCTTGGAATAAAACTTCTGCGCAATAATGCCGACATAGCAATTCTTTCTTTTGAGAGTCGAACTGTGAAGTGTTAAAAAGTCGTTTTCATTTTGATATCGGAATTCTACAGAAAGAGATCCCCAAATGAAGTGTCATTCAGATTAGATAGTACGAATAGAAACCCTAGAGCATTTAGTTTCGCTTTATCACTGGCGTCGACAGAAAACGAGAACTGCTTCGCAAAGAACCGTTTATCTCTGCAAACGCTGCAAAAATTTCAGACGCAGTCTGTGTTGTTTTAAGGCTGCGTGAATTTCGTTTTCGCTATCGGTTTCGGGTTTTGAGAGTGAGGATAGCAAACGGACAGATGGAAGGGAGAAGATGGGGGCAACGTTCAGAGCTGAGTGCGCCCCATCTTTGCCGTTGATAGACGAAATAAAAACACACTAGAATTATCCGAGTCTTACATAATGCACGGGAATCGGGCATTTTCTTTGGCCAATGAAAATGAAAGCGGATTTGATAAGGATTATGTAACGTTCTTATTAAAACTATTTCTAATAATGTACGTGTACATCTGGCCTTGTTTTAACAAAGAAAAAAATCACATTGGAAATGCGCTGTTAATTTATCTAATGAATCTAGATGAAACGTAATAGAATCCGATATTTCGATTGGATGCCTAAACCAGCGGGAGTGATCTCCCCTAAACTTTCTCGTATACTTTCTAAGTGGAGATTCGTCAAAATCTCCAGTTCGAATTTTTTTGACGATTACAATACTTTCTCTTTGTATACTTCGTATACGAGAAAGTAAAACAAAAAAACAAACAAACCTGAAATCAAATATCTGTTGCCACGTTTCAAAAAAAATATTACTTTGAAGCAGGGGCGATAAAATAGGCAATGCAATGAATACTAAAGCGAAAATTCTGCTTTGGAATTGAATTCCCAAGAAAACAATTTATACTACTACAACCGTAACAATTGTAAAAGCGCGTGAATAAAGATTCGCTGAAATAATGAGATCGTTGGATTTACAACAATAAAAAATTGTTAACAATTGATGCTTGAAAAAATTATTTATTGTTGTAAATAAAATTTAACAATAACAGTTTGCTACCAATACGCATGCCATGAGAATCGGATTAAGGAAATTGAATATGACAATTTGAACGCCTCTTTTGACAGTTTTTTGAAACTTTTATACGGATCTACATCATAAACGATAAACAGGTGTATTAGAATTTTATCCATCTAGCTATTCAGGTTTTTTCAGAGTTATAGTGTTCCATGACTGGACAACAGACAGACAGACTTCCCTTGATCGGTTTGTCAAAATTTGATAAAACCTAGCAATTATGTTTAAGACCACATACCAAATTTCATCCTTTTCTCTAATAGGTTTTGAGTTATCGATGTTCACAGACACACACAGACATAATTCCCAAATTGTGCTTTTCGGACTCAGGGAGGTCAAAACAGGGAGATTCGTTGAAATCTCGAGTTCAGATTTTTTGACGATTACAATGCACTTTCTCTTTGTATTACTTCGTATACGAGAAGTAAAAAAAGAGTCCTACTCTAGGAAATAAAGTTTTTGATCGGGTAACATAGGGGAGTTAGAGACCCTCTCTGTTAGATAATAAAGAGACAAACGCCGATAAAGGCGAAGGGTTGAATTACCTCATGGAGATGACAGGTAAGCAGCTTACACATGTGCTTTAGCTATATTAATGTCCCGTTTTGGAAGTAACACAGGGGAGCTATTTTGAGCCAGGACTTAATTTTGAACCACGGTCAGTTGACGAGCACGATATCTGAAGTGGCACCCCCCCTCTCAAACTTTCCCATCACCACCGGAGGACGTTTGGCATATGATTTAGCGTGCAAGCAGGCCCTACACGGCGGATCTTCGGTGGGAATCGGGTTTCGGGCCTGGAGGCCGCATCCGCCACAGGCCGGGACCTTACCACTAGGCCACCACGGCCCTTACATGTTAAACACGAGACGCTGCAATGTTGAAAATCTGGGGTTGCCCATTAGATTTCCTTTGCTATTATGGACGATATTTGTTGAAATCTAAAACAGTAGAGCCGTTTCCAAATTGTTAATTATTGCTTGTCATCGATAAAGGAATGACATTTCTTTTAGTCACTAGTGTTTAAACTATCTATGAACGTAGTGTGAAATGAATGCGTTAACAAAGTATTGCAAACAATCTGATTTCAGTATACATGTGACTTATTTTTAATAACAAGGAAAAGGCTGCTTCTTTTTTCCGACTTAATTTCTTTTTCAGTAAAGCTCAATCAGGTCAGGTTTGTCGAGCTCTTTTTACTTTCTCGTATACGAAGTATACAAAGAGAAAGTATTGTAATCGTCAAAAAATTCGAACTCGAGATTTTGGCGAATCTCCACGTTTTAGACCTCCCTGAGTCCAAAAAACACAATTTTGGAATTATATCTGTCTGTGAACACGATAACTTGAATATTATTAGAGCTACGGAGATGAAATTTGGTATGTGGTCTTTGAACATAATTTGTAGGTTTCTGTCAAATTTTGGACAAAATCCGTCAACGGGAAGTCTGTCTATTTGTATGTCCGCGGTCATGTGAACGCTATAACTCAACAACTTGAATAGCGAAATGGATAAAATTTGGTACACAGTTTTATCTTTATGAATGTAGGTCCGTATAAAAGTTTGGACCAAATCCGTCAAAAAGAGGCGTTCAAATTGCACATTCAATTTCTTTTAATCAGATTCTCATGCGCATGCGTATTGGTAGCAATCTGTTATTGTTGTAAATTTTATTTACAACGATAAATAATGTTTTCAAGCATCAATTGTTAACAATTTTTTCATTGTTGTAAATCATACCGATCTCATTATTTCAGCAAATCTTTTATTCACACGCTTTTGCAGTTGTTACGGTTGTGGTAGTATAAATTGTTTTCTTGGGAATTCAATTCCAAAGCAGAATTTTCGCTTTAGTATTCATTGCATTGCCTATTTTATCGCGCCTGCTTCAAAGTAATATTTTTTTGAAACGTGGCAACAGATATTTGATTTCAGGTTTGTTTGTTTTTTTGTTTTACTTTCTCGTATACGAAGTATACAAAGAGAAAGTATTGTAATCGTCAAAAAAATTCGAACTGGAGATTTTGACGAATCTCCACTTAGAAAGTATACGAGAAAGTTTGGGGGAGACCACTCCCGCTGGTTTTTGTAAAAAAAACACTTTTTTCAAAAAAAACATTTGTAATAGGAATATTTTTCAATATAATCATTAAAGAGGTATTTATCAGTGGAATTCTCTAAAGCTAATGTTTGTTGTGATACCAGTAACAAATGAAGTTTCAGTATACTCTGAAAGGAAAAATGAATATATGCCATAATTTTTATCGCAGTTTCACTTAAGTTTTCACAATCTTCTCTGTCGAAAAAAATGTTATGAATTCTAAATATGGTCAAAAAGCATCGACAAGAACCCTTATCATGCTCTATCCCCGTGCTAAACACACCTACAGATAGCTGCTGAGTTACAAGAAATTGTTTTGGCCGTCTTATCAGATTATTTGTCCCACGCTTTTTTGGCTTTGAAATTGCCTGTTTACTCAAAAAATAAAACTGTTTATTTGTTGATCTCTTGTGTTTATTATCTTATCTGATTTAAGGGTCTCGTACTGGGCAAAGAGAAACTTAAAGTTTGTTGATCCCGCTACAAACTAGAGATATAGATAATGATCTAGTGAGAAATCTGACGTTTGCCCCCTCCCCCAACTTTTCTTTCAACACAGATAATCCGCTAAAGGTTCTTCCATTTGCCATTGGTTCACCAGGAGTCACGTGCTCTCCTCACATTTTTAAACTATCGGAGACTAAGGCCAGATAAAAATGGATATTAGCATGCAAGGATATTCTCTGATTAACCAGACAGATAAGAATTGCTAAAATAAAAATTAGTTCTAAAGTAGAACTTAGCAGCGATATAAATAGTGTTAATAGTTGTGTTTTAATTGAACTAAATGTGCCTTTTGCAACCCCTTACAGTCTAAATCAGAGGTTCCAACCTGTGGTACGCGTACCCCTGGAGGTACACGAAGGACCATTCGGGGGTACGCGAAATCAAAGTTGTTAATGGCGGAAGCAAGGAAACACAAGGGATTGAAAAAGTTAGAGAATTTTGTTTCTCCAAGTAAATTCTTGATATTTAATAACTAAATCACTTAAATATTTGGGTATTACGAAGTGTCATATTTAGCTATCCTTATAAGCTAAAACGAAATGATTACAATACTGGTTTCATTTGCTTTGGCGTTGAACTAATTCTATTGTAAAAATGGAATAAAATGTAAAATCAATAACAAGTTCTGCAAATGTTATTCATTCGAGTCATTTCCATTTCAATTTTAAGCTAACTTTAACATTATTGATAAAAATTTCTTTGCATAGATGGGTGGTTGGGAGGAGTTGGATATAATAGTAGCGGGTACGCGAAAACAAAAAGAATAATCAAAAGGTACGTGATTGGAAAAAAAGTTGGGAACCCCTGGACTAAATCATAAAACTCGAAAAAAGAATAATCAAAAGGTACGTGATTGGAAAAAAGGTTGGGAACCCCTGGACTAAATCATAAAACTCGAGACTTGCTTTTCCGACAAGTTTCTTAGATATTCATCGTTCTAAAAACGAGTAAATATGCAGAGTCAGATTTCCCGTAGGGCCAACCTAGGACATGGCCTAGTCGGCAGGAGGCGTTTATACAGACTAAATGCAATAACAAAATCTTTACATATTTTTCCGTGTTGTTTTGAGAAGGTCGTACGAAATGTTTTTAAATTTACATTCGTTACATTACATATATTGAACGATCCTTTTCTCTGTCCTCTGTGGATCTCATCGTCCCTTGCCTTTGCGATGAAATAGAATTGATGAGATCTGTCCGCTTCAAAGACCCATTCACGGATGACAGCGCCAACGGAGGAGTTCTGTTGGGTATTTCGGGCGATTTCAAGACATCTAATGAAGTATTTCTGTAGGTGTGAATGTTATATTATTTCATAAATAGTGTAATTTTGCAGAGAAAATTAATGTTTTTCGAAGATTACATTAAGTGCTTATCTGTTTCAAGCATAAACTATTGAGCATTAAATTGAAAATTATATAATATTTTTTTTAAAGCGGGGCGCAGAATATACAGGTCATCGAAAAAGAATGACGGGATTTTTCAACCTTATTAAATTAATTTATAAACGTACGGAAATAATTCTTGTGTTGAAATGTTGTGAAAGAATGTAAGTTTTTCCTCCGCAGCCGTCGGAAACCCACCAGTACGTTCGTGGTTCTCCAAAAGTGAACGTTTGGTGCTTGCTGTAAGATCGCGTTGTTGGGCCTTTCTTCTTCACAGAGACCGGAAACATTTATCAGGATTTGCTGGAAATTTATGTCTTTCCACAAATTGATGATTTAGAAGCTGTAACTGGGAATAGCATCGTTTTCATGCAGGACGGAGCTACTCTTCATTTCTCAATATCTGTGCGTGAATCCTTAAATGAGAGGTTCCCCAACTCATGGATTGGAGGAGATGGTCCCATTCCGTGGCCTGCACGAAGCCCCGATTTTACGCCTCTGGACTTCTCCTTCTGGGGATACATTAGGAACATTGTGTACAGAGAAAGCATTACCGATATCAGCCACCTAAAACGTCGAATCATAGCCGCAATTGAAACTGTAACTCCACAGACCCTTCACAACACATGGAGGGAGATTGGCTATCGTCTTGATGTCTGTCGCGCGACTAATGGTGCACATATCGAAACGTATTGAAATGGGTATAAAACTGTGCACTTTTCTTATTATTTTAGCACCAAATTTAGGGTCATATGTGTTTATTAATTTGCATAATAAAATTTTGTAATCCCGGTATTCTTTTCTGATGACCCTGTACTTCGGTCTAGAGTGCAGAAATATTTTAATTCGGCCCTTCAAATATACAGCGAAATCAATGAAAGGAATGAACATGTGAAAATTTTGTGTTTTTATTGCAATATTATAATGTAATATTTTTTTTACACTTCTTGAGAATGAAATAGAAAAAAGAGTTATTTTGTGATTTAAAACATTATACTTTGTTTTATTCACTTAAATAAATAACCTTTATTTTATTTGCAGTAGATAAATTTCACAAAAAATGTATTGGAGAACATTTTTTTTTGGTAAATTCAAATTCTGATATTTTAAATTCTTTTCAATATTCTCAATTGAATTGCGCGAAAAAAATTATTGATCATTATTGTTGTCACTCAACACGATTTCATCCACTCTGATCTGAATTCAGACTCGACTTGAAAGCATTGTTCACGTGCAATACACGATATCCTTAATTCCAGCGAATTTGCCT
>BGPR01030989.1:0-10609 GCA_013235015.1 Araneus ventricosus
TAAAAGTTTAAAATGGTAAAACCTCAAATATTTATTTTAAAGATTAATTTAGAATTCATTTTTTCAGTGGCATATTTAAAAAATTTAGTCCTAAGACATTTTTCCATTAAGACATAATGACTTTTCTCCTCGTTTTAACACAAGAATGGTTTTTTCAAAATAAGAGGAAGATCGGGCTAGAGGAATATATTTTAAAATGCTCCCTGAAAATGGTGATTTTGCTTTAACACCATTAAATTCTAAACAGAAAACCCTTTATTATGTTGGAAAAATAATTAATCTATCATGAGAAGATGATGACCAGCTATATGAAATTGATTTTCATAGACAGTCTAAACTGACTATAAGATCTTTTAAACCAGACGTAGAAGTTACATAGGCAGAAATAACATTGTGATGTGTCTTCGGAAACCAATGACAACTGCTTCCACTAAGAGGGTTAGATCGATGTTGCATTTCAGTGTTGACATTAATCATTATAATCGTCAATAGATGTGTTCCTAAGTGCCCAGTGAAAGTGTTCAATGTTAATCCTAAGTGGTCAGTGAAAAGACATTTAACACTTTTGTTAGTTTGTAGTGATATTTCACATGGGTTCAAACTACCCCACCCAAAGGGGCACATTGATCCATTTCATATAATATTTAAAAAATTAGTTTTCTCTATTTTCCTGATGCAGTAATTTATTGTATTTCTGGTTTTCATTTACTGATATAATAAAGTTTTTTTCAGAACATAAAATTTTTCATATTTTACATTAGCTTTGAATGCACATGCAATAATATCTACAACCTGTTTTGTTCCAGGTGCCTCACTCTCCCCTACGATTTTTTTAACGTAGGACTACACTCCTCCCATTGGGGTCTCAGGAAGGAATGTGATTCACACGCCAAAACGCCACAAAAAACTTCGCATGGGAGATCCCCTGTATCTCGGCAAATACGTATGTTAAAAAAATAACTAATGTGTTATTTTAGAGATAAAGGGTTACAACAGAAGTTACAAAAAAAATTTGAAAATCGGAATAAAGTCACGCGAGTAAAGTAGTCCTACGCCTTTAACATCAGCAGCTGTTGGAAAAAGAGAGCCTCCCGTCATTTTTTTAAAAAAAGAGTTGGCATTTCAAAAAGTTTTTTTTAGATAGGAAATTCGCCGTTACGGTGGTCAAAGTGGCAGTAAATTATTGAAAATCTCTCCCATTTTTGAGAGCCATTATCTGCGAAAATATTAAAGATAGAAGAAAAATAAAAGCATGTATTGGTAGGGAATTTTACTCTCTTTAATTTGTTAATTCGCATGTAATGTGAAAACTGAATATTTTTTGAGATATTCGAGAAAAACTAGAGAAGGAAACCAGAAAGAGCGCATCGGCTGTTGTCGATCGGGAGACATTGCGGACGAATTCTCCATCTGTTGCAAGTTTATAACGCCGTAACGCCGCGTTACCTATCTTTTTTTTAAGCAAAACCCCTTTTTTATTGACTCTCTCATTTAAAAAAAATGTAGTTGCACTTTTTTCCCCGATTAGTACCAATCAGGGTGCAATTAATATTTGTAAAATTATATCATTTTAAAACCTGTTGATTATTCCGTAATTACCCTGTATTTTGATACGAAGAGGACTGATTTATTCCTACAACATTTTTAGTCAATCGGTAAGCAATATGTACCAAGTTTCATCAAAATCCCCCCCCCCTGCCGCCATGGGTGTACCGAGGGTGAATGACGACCGGCTCATATTTTTCGCCCCCTCCCCGTTGTCTTCATTGACTTAGTTTGAGCAAACTGCTTCCGGGCCTTGGTATTTTTTCGTCCACTCTTCGCATTTTTCATTAAAAAGCGACATGAACGCATTAACGCTTTGTCACCATGACCATTAGCGTAGAGATGGTAAGTAGCGTCCAGAAAATAATACAAGTTTTGTAAATAAAGCAATGGCAACATAGTCAAGAAAGTCGCAGAAGATCGGGCATGCGCAAACAGGATATGGGAGCCTGAGGTGGCGCTGTTGTCGATGTGTAGATTGCATAAAGCGGTCGATCCAGTTAGGAAGGTAGTTGCTGTCCAGAAAATGGAAAATTGAATTGAATGTTTCTAAAACCGAAGCCATCCTGTTTAGTAAATGTCAACATAAAACAAAATTCCGCCCCTCTAAAATTAATGACAAAAATATTGAATGGTCTCAGGAATGCAAATACCTTGGAGTCATTTTAGACAGAAAATTAACATGGAAACCCCACTTTATTTACATTAAAAACAAATTCCGTGAGATAAACTTTACCCTAATTTCAAAGAACTCTAAAATGAGCAGGGAAAATAAGATACTTATTTACGCCTCCTACCTTAACCTACGCGTGTCCTATCTGGGGATACGCATCTAATTATAATGTCAAAATTCATGCCTCACAGCAGAATCTAATTATTAGGAATATCTGCAATGCCAAGTGGTACATGATAAATAGAGATATCTATCATGCTCTGAACATCCCCACCTTTCATTCCTTCATCAAAAAATAGCTGTTAACTTCTTCAAAAATCTTGATGATAATAAGGCCATCAAAAACATTATTAAATACTCTCCTGAACCTAGAATTAAAAGACCTAGGAATATACTTCTTCAGTTTTTTCCATTCCATTAGCTTCCACCAGTTTCACATTCTTAATTCTCTTTAATTTAAATCCCTTAAAATTGCACATTGACGCTCTCCGCCACTCTCATGATCACATAGATACACCCCGACCCGATTGATGCTCGCTGATTGGTCAATATATATTACCACATATGCTGTAGACGAAGATCCACTACTCATTTGAAAGTCCAGGTCAGCCAAACTCAACGTCATGTTTTACAGCATACCAGATTGGGAGATAAGCCCCCTATGGGGAGTAGGAGCTTCCTTCTTCCGATTCCACTACGCATTTGGCTTAAGCGCTTCGACTAGTTCTTATAAGAAATGTATACCGAAGAAGCCAGAAACCTGCTGCATCCAGAAGGACTTGCTCCTCCCTCACGAGCCCCCTCTGCTCTCATTCCAAACAAGAAAGCTACAAGCTTATGGAAATCTATCGAAAGCCAAGCTATCACCATCTCATCATAATTGGAGATGGCCCTGCGGGCCAGGAGCTCCGTAAATCCACTCTTATCCGGAAGGTAGTTGCTGTGAGGCGTTGAAGTGGAGAGAGTCATTTTGACCGCTCTAAAGCATGTTTACATAGGGTGTTCAGCGGTTGCGGATTAAAATCGAGGTTGCCAAATGAATGTTATCACGGATTACGTGAGTCCTGAGTAGGTAATGCGTTACCGTACAGGAAGGTTGCACGGTGGATCAAAGCGTTTCGTTCGACTCGGAATGAGACTGCGGATTTGCAACCCACAGGTCGGTCCTTCATTCGTCAACAGGAGATTGACATCTTGAGTGGTCTCCTTTCCTTGGACTGTAGATGGACTGTCCGGGAATTATCCGTAGAAGTTGGTCTCCGTCATCAAACGGTGTGACACATACTGAAGAAATGTCTTAACACGATTAAAATTTCGTCCTACTGAGTTCGAAATCAACACTCCCCGTTTGAATCCTTTTGACTTCTACCCTTTTCCTCAGTTGAAGGAACCCCTTCGTGGCACCCGATTTCCCGACGTGAGATCTGTGCTCCTAGCAGTTGTTAATCCGTTGTGTTACCAAGAAACAACACCTTGCTATCGGCATCCAATGCCTTCCCGACGTTTGGCAGAAGGTACAAAACTTTGCTGGTTTTTAAGTGTCTCGTACACAAAGAGAAAGTATTGTAATCGTCAAAAAATTCGAACTCGAAGATTTTGACAAATCTCCACGTTTTAGACCTCCCTGAAGCCGAAAAACACAATTTTGGAATTATGTGTGTCTGTGAACACTTAACTCGAAAACTATTAGAGCTACGGGGATAAATTTCATATATGATCTTGACACATAATTTGTAGGTATCTATCTAATTTTGGACAAAGTGACTACATGTTAATGCGTTTATGTCGCTTTTTAAAATCAAATACGATGAGATGCTATAAAGTACCATTCCCGGGGCGCCCTTTACACAAGCTAAGTCACTGATGATGACGGGAGGGGCAAATCATTATATTAAGAACCGATGAAACTTGCCCTTACTACGCCACTGAGGGGCAACTAAATCCCCCTTACTCCCCATCGCTACTCAGCCGCCTAACATCTCAAATTTCATGCCAATCTGCCAATTTGTTATATGTATTAAGGGATTGAGTTGGAGTCGATTTGATTTGATTGAGTTTACTGGCTCAAAAGCCATCATTGATTATACTGCGCCAAACGCATTGTGCGATATAAAGTCTTAGTTTAAGAGTTAGTCGATAAAAGAACTGTCACACGTCAAGACTTGTCGAATTGTGAAGACTTCAAAAAACTAGTCGTACGGATAAGACGACTTTAAAACAAGGTTAAAAAATATTCAGAAAAATAGTTAAAACCAATCAGTTTTAAGAAAGTATAAAGTCCCGGGTGAGGAACTTCAAGAAAAATGTCTTATAGAGTAATAGAGGAAGAATGAAAGCAGTGGATGCGTTGAAGATCAAATTGTGGGCATTCAATGAGAATTTGGTTTACAATCATTTGACATTGGCATGCTGTACAGAGAGGGGTGTGTTCCCCCAATAACAGATGCCTATGCGTGAATCGAGTGTGGCCAATCTTTAATCGGAAGGTTAGAGTGGATTTACCCCTACGTTATTTTTAATCAGCCAAAGAGGAACACGTGTAGCTAGTTTCCTAAACATTGCTCTTGCCTTTCGAAAGTGACACATTTCGAAGAAGGTCAAGGAAAAAGAACAAGAAAATCAATAGTTTACTTGTCTGATAACTGATCGGATCTTCCATTTGATGAAATCTTCCCAGGGAGTTTAATTCTTGCATTGCAAGATTCGAAAAAAGATTATTTTGGTAGCCTGGACAAAGAGCCGATTGTAAGCTTTTGAGTCGCTTCTCACCACTTACTGATAATTTTGTTATTTGAAATCGAACCGAAAGATATAACTTCCCGATCATTTCCTTGGCAATCATTTCTTCTGTGAGGTCTGTGAGCTGTGCTTGATGCTACTTTGTCCAATATGAAGTAAGTTTTTCATTTCCGTATCTTTCCGTATCTTGTGCTTCCATACTTTCCACATGATGATGATGATAAGTCAGATCGCATACTTTCCCGAGAAATTTTGATTAATTTCATTCCTTTCAAAAATATCCTGTGACTCTAACCCTGCAATGTAAAGCCAGCCATATTTGGATGAAATTACGCAAATAGAAACCAAAACCCAATTTTTGAAATTCGGATTCTCTGTACAAATCTGTAGTTAAATCCTCACAGTTTGTGTCCAAAACGAAAAAAAAAACCCATGCAATCCTTTGTTTAGTGTTTTTTTCAAGACTGTTTTGAATTTAGTAATTGCTATTCAGTACTGCTATTTTTATTGTTTCTTTTGTTATTTTGAGCAAACATCTGTTTATCAAAATGTTGGTTTCTAATGGCGTAACTGATGACATAAAAAGTCGTGCAACGTAGGGTTAACATTTTCGCATCACTTTAACTAACATTTTCGCCATCGAAAATATCTTGTATATAGATACGTTCAACTCATACTCGGGATGTGACACTAATTGATTGTCACAACGTAAGATAAGACAACGTGTAATTAGATGGCATGCGTAGTAACTTTCACCACGTGACTGTGACGTCAAATACACTGATTCTATTGTTCTGATCTTTAATCCTTTATAATGCCATTTTTTTCTAGTAGTGGTATAATAAAATAACTTTGGCATTGAGATTAATTTAAGAAAATAAATTCATTTAGATTAATGGATGATATTGTTTTTTTGTTAATTAATTTTATTAATTAATAATTAATTACCAAGTCACGACACATCGTTATGATTTGAGATAAGAAATTGAAACATCCAGGTTTTTGCTTCATCGAAAAATTTGGAGAGAACTTGCACCAACATTAAAAAATGCATTTAAAATTTGGTGAAATTGGTGGGAAGTATATTCCCACTGCCTTAGGAAGGGTTAACTCCATATTTTTAACATTCATCATATCAATTATTCGATGAATTTTTAGCAGAGAGAACGTTATTTATTAAACAAACCTACGATATTTTTTCAAACGAATTATAATTTCCAACATTCAGCTACCATGTTTGTCGAATGTCTTATTTAAATTATAGGACCTTTTACATTTATTGATTTTTAACCTTATCCCTCACGTATTTGATCCATGCATGCTTATATTTATGGAAATCCTGTGGGTTTTAAAAGAACGGGAGCGGGAATTCCAACCGATCTCTCAGGGAAGCTTCATTCGCACCTGCACATTTAGCCCATTGCAATTAGGTAAAATAGGGGGAAAAATTTATATAGTTTTGAAACTTTGGTCAAATACTTCTTTGACCTCAAGGAAATCGGAACCAAAAAGTTTCCACCTTTCCGGGGGGAGCTTCCGCCCCTAGGGGGGAACTGAAGTGAAGTGGAGTGTTAGGTCAGGTTTTTCTAGATTTCCCCAACCCTACACATTAAATGTTAGAAATGGTATGGATGAAAGTCGTAGAGCATAAAATTCTGCGTCGAATGAGTATCAACACTATATATTTTGTTGCAGTAGTACGATTACAAACTCTTATCAAAGTTGCAATGATTGTTCAATTTTCAAAAAAAAAAATCATTATTTTTACAAAAGACGCCACATACAATCAGATATTCTATCCAAATAAAGTTTGTATGTATAAGTATTCACTTTTGTAAGCACATGCATATGTCAGAGCACCAATACCAGAGCGCTAGTGTGGTGTGGAAGTTAGGAGAGAGAGTACAACTAGTCCATTGCAATGAGACCGAAAAACGACAAATAGGAGAAAATTTATAAAGTTTTGAAACTTTGCTCAAATACTCTTCTGACATCAAAGAAACGGAAACTGTAAAGTTTCCATCCCTGAGGGGGGGATTTCCCCCAACTCCCCTCGAACTTGCAATACCATCAAAGCACAAAATGATCGTACCCAGATTATAAAACAATAATTAACATTGCTTATTTCTTTAACTGAAATAAATTATTTTCATAAATATTCGAATTATATGTAGCCTCTTTCTGGCCATGTTTTATAATATCTTTGATACAGTTCCAGAGCGGCCAGTTGGTTACACTGACAACCTTTACTTCGCTCTTGATGGAGGCTCTCTTATTCATCGTGTAGTATGACCAAAGCATGAGACTTCCGGTGATGTTTACACCACATATATGTCTTATCTCAAGAGGCATTACGGCGATGTAGTAACAGTTATTTTTGATGGATATACCGAAAGCAGTGTTAACACAAAGGTTATTGAACGCCAAAGGCGAAGGATGAAGCGTACCCCAAGAGAAATAATTTTTAATGAAAACACAGTTCTCCTTGACCCTCAGAGGGAATTTCTAAGCAATCTAGAAAGTGAAATCTACAAGCAGTGCAGTTGCTCATCTTATTCAGGCTACTTTCCTCTTTCTTCGTGTTGCTGTAAAAGGCGATGATGAACCTCTCTCCTGCTCTTTCAATCGCAGTGTAAGTTGATTTAGTGTTATTAAAGATCTCAGGGACATCTTGCAGGTATTTATTGAGGCTGAACAATTGCACTGCTTGTAGTTTTCACATTCCATAGAACCATGAGGTTGTGTCACAACCACTAATCGCATAAACGAAGATAATGGATTATTTTGTGTGCATTCGATCACAAGATTAGAATTCTGCAGATCTTTGGAGCTATACACTGTAAAAAATATCCGTTTTTTTCCCGGACTTTTTCCGTATATTTGACGGTTTAAAGCTGTTTTGTTGACAAAACGGTTTTTCACCGTTTTCCGCTCCAGCCATAAACGGTTTAAAACCGTCAGTTCAAATTCTACTTTTCGTCATACGGTATTGCTTTCCGTACGATAACTTTCCCTTTTCTTAAATGTAATTTTATTGCATTCATTTCATGTTTTTAATAGGGTTCCATCTCCGCTATTGTTTACACATGTTGCAGTAACCTGTTGTCCCTCATGAAAGCTAACCTTAAAACACGTGTTCTGGCAATAGTTGGTTTTTACACCACTAGGTGGCGCCACTAGAGCTATAGTGACTTTAAAACTCAAATAGATTATTTTTACTTCATTTTGTGAAGTCTCCGGTGGTCTAGTGGTTAGAGCGACTGCCTTTTATTTCTATGAACGCGGTTTCCATCCCCGGCTATGATGAGTTAGAAGTTTTGTCACCATCTTGCATCGAAATGGTCCAAGTAAGTTCAATTAAAAATTATATTAATTAAACTAATTGAAATGAATAATTAAGCCTTGATTAATTAATATTCCTAATTGATAATGCACATTTCAACTCGAACAGAAGGAGAAAAACAACTCAACTCAGTCGATGACTTAATTTTTACGGAGAAAACTTGATTTCATACGGTAAAAAACCGTTGTGACTACGGATTTACTTCGTAACCTTTACGGGAAAAACTTGTTCCTGTATGGTAAAAAACCGTTGTGCCTACGGATTTACTTCGTAACTTTTAAGGTTTTGCACAACCAACCCAGCTGCCAGTTTAAAACCGTAAATTTTACGGGATTTTTTTTACAGTGTAGAACCTATCCTTGACTTTACCCTTACCCTCTTTCAACATGAGAATATCTATATAGTCTGGAGTAAGAGCAGTAAGTAAAACAAGAATATCAACATCTTGGCCAATTACATAAACTTGTTTCTTAATCTTCTCATATGTCTCTATACCGGTCTTCACAATATGTACATCAGCATCATCTGTTGCTACAAACGTGCATATGCATACGTTCTCCAAGTGGCTAGCAAGTTTGCGAATTGAAACGCCCCTTCTTTGCAAGATTGATTAGAAATCATCTCTGAGGGTCAAGGAGAACTGTGCTTTTATTAAAAATTATTTCTCTTGGGGTACGCTTCATCCTTCGCCTTTAGCGTTCAGTAACCTTTGTGTTAACACTGCTTTCGGTATATCCATCAAAAACAACTGTTACTTCATCGCCGTAATTCCTCTTGAGATAAGACATATATGTGGTGTAAACATCACCGGAAGTCTCTTGCTTTGGTCATACTACACGACGAATAAGAGAGCCTCCATCAAGAACGAAGTAAAGGTTGTCAGTGTTACCAACTGGTCGCTCTGGAACTGTATCAAAGATATTATAAAACATGGCCAGCAAGAGGCTACATATAATTAGAATATTTATGAAAATAATTTATTTCAGTTAAAGAAATAAGCAATGTTAATTATTGTTTTATAATCTGGGTACGATCATTTTGTGCTTTGATGGTATTGCAAGTTCGAGGGGGGTTAGGGGGAGTTCCCCCCTCAGGGATGGAAACTTTACGGTTTCCGTTTCCTTGATGTCAGAAGAGAATTTGACCAAAGTTTCAAAACTTTATAAAATTTTCTCCTAATTGTCGTTTTTCGGTCTCATTGCAATGAACTAGTTGTACTCTCTCTCCTAACTTCCACACCACGCTAGCGCTCTGGTATTGGTGCTCTGACATATGCATGTGCTTACAAAAGTGAATACTTATACATACAAACTTTATTTGGATAGAATATCTGATTGTATGCGTCGTCTTTTGTAAGAATAATGATTTTTTTTGGAAAATTGAAAAATCATTGCAACTTTGATAAGAATTTGCAATCGTACTACTGCAACAAAATATATAGTGTTGATACTCAATCGACGCAGAATTTTATGCTCTACGACTTTCATCTGTAACATTTCTAACATTGAATGTGTAGGGTTGAAGAAATCTAGAAAAAACTGACCTAACACTCCACTTCACTTCACTTTTCCCCCCTAGGGGCGGAAGCTCCCCCCGGAGAGGTGGAAACTTTTAAGTTCTGATATCGTTGAGGTCAAAGAAGTATTTGACCAAAGTTTCAAAACTATATAAATTTTTTTCCCCTATTTGCCGTTTTTCGGTCTAATTGCAATGGACTAATTACTCTTCAATGCGAACCGACATCGTGCAGCGGTGCATAGTTTTGCGTTAAATGTTTGCAGCGGCAATTGAGGGGACTCATCCCATAGTTGATATAGAATTATTAGTTCGATAGAAGATGCTTAATCAATGTTTTACATTTAACCCTGTATAGCATGTTGTCACAGTTCTGATACAAAGCATTTCGTCGTTCACAGAAACCAAAATGAACAACCCAGTCCATTTTAAATTAATGTTACATCACAGGTACTTACTGTTTTATGCAATTTTAGTACATTTAATCAAAAACAGATGGCGTTGCCAGCTAGAAAGTTGATTTGAAGTTCACTCACAGTGAAACTGGTGAGGACGCGTGAATTTAAACATTGCGAAAATCGATAAAATATTTCTGCGTGCTATTTAGTACATGTTTTTGTATAATTTTGCAATAGGCAAAACAACTACTGATATTTCTTTTTGGAACACTTCGAAGTATTGTAACATAGAGGGACATAAATGCAACATTCCCTTATTCCCTTTTTCACTTTATTATAGAAATTTTGAAAATTTAAAAAAATACTCTTTTATTATTTGAAGAAGCTATCAAGACC
>BGPR01030991.1:0-18318 GCA_013235015.1 Araneus ventricosus
CTCAAGCGTAAAATTCGAAGATCATCTTGAGTTGTTATTTTTTAGATTAAGAGAGTAAATGTATCCAAAACGAGTGTCAACTAACGGACATAAAATTGAACGTTCATAAATATTGAATACACAGATATATGTATTTTTATTAGTCCAATCTATAGGATTTTAAAATTTTCTGACTAAAAAAATGTTTTTAATTTTTTAAAAACAAATAAAAGGAATATTAAAATAATTAAAATTTGACAAATTTTTCTTTTATAGATTACTTTAATTTAAGGGCATTCGAATTCAAATTACTTTTGAAACTTAACTTTTTAATATAAAATATTATACATATATACAAGTTTTACTTAACATATGATTACGTGCATACCTTTTAATGAAAACTTTTTCTTTGTTTTCATTTATTAGTGTATTTAAAAAGGATAATTGGAAAAATAAATGTAATCAACTTGTTGAATGTTTCATTCTGAATAGATTAAAATTGATTAAATAAAATCGTATATTTTCTTACTATAATAATTTCCTATAATTGGGAGTTTTAAGGTTTTTGAGCATTACATAAGATTCTTACTTGGGCTTTTTTCCGGATTATAAAATCAAATAAATTCCTTCCATATGTTTATGAACACGAACTAAAGAACAGATAAAAAATATATAGCCATAGAAAAATTAAGAAAAGCACATAACCTAAAGACATCTATAATTTTAATATTTCAGAACACGAATTTTTTTTCCACAATAGCCTCCTTAACGGATTCCTAGATCCTCCCTCGATCACAAATACTAATATATGAAAATTTGACAAAAAATAAAATCTTAATCATGCAGATGATTTCCGTTCATCATTATCTCCAAATCCGAAAATGTATGAGATTTCTTTTTTTAAAAAATTGTTTTTCTAAATGTGGAAGGAACAAAATTATAACGTAGTGTTACTAATTTTGAATATTATATTATACACACATTTTTAAATACTACAAAACATTGCACATTAATTATTAAAATACATTACTTTAATTAAGTTTTTCTTAAATTTTTAGATTTAAAAACACGAAATTTTTTTACAAAGTAGCCCCCGCATTTAACGGATTCCTGGATCCAACCTTGGTTGAAAATGCTAAAATTTAGCAAAAATTAAAATCGTAATCACATGTAGATAAGCACCAGAAATAGCTATCTGGAAATCCGAAAAGCCGAGTGAGATTCCCTATTCAAACAATTGTTTTTCTAAATGTTGAAAAAACAAAATTATAACGCAGTGTTATTAATTTTGATTCTTGTTTTAAACACACATTTTTAAGTACTACAATACATTTGCAATGCACTGAATGAAAAAAATGTATATATTTTAGTTTCAAGAATTCAATTTCTCAAACCTAATTTTGAGCATTAATTTCATAGTTCGACGTGATAAAAATATTTATATATATATGTAGTGAGGACAAAACACCGAAGCGTACACTTTTAATTTGTAAAAAAAAGACTCACACAAATTAATAGGATTTATTTTTATAAGGTAAGTTCTTTGTAGAATTTTAAGAAAAAAATCTAAAAACCTTCACAGATTCCCTTTCCAGCATGTTGCATTTTAAAACTGCAAGACATTCTCAACTTTTCTGAGAATCCTCAAAGAAGGGCCTTCTGACAAAGGATTCTGTCACAAAGAATCGAGACGATAAAGCAACAGAAGTCATCTCTCACGGCCTCCCTATAACAGGTGCAATAGACCCCACGGCGCTGCAATGACAACAGAAAGAGAAAGCAGTCCCTTTGTCCTAAACCAGTCAATTTTGAGAATAACCTTCTCTTTCAGCGTGACAACTTCGAGAAACGTAGCGATCTGAACGCTTTACGACTGGAGGGTTAACTGCATTAAAATTCTTAAATACATATTCTGTGTTTTGCATTTGTTTTTATTATACCACATTACTTCCTAGTTATTCGCAAAAATTATATAGTACTTATATACTTTCGAAAAAAATAAATTTTTTATTAATATAAATTTTCCAAATTTTGTATTAATCGACTTGTTTTATAATACTATTCTGTAGGTTTACCATAGATGTCCTTAGGTTATGCACTTTTTCTATCGTTTTACTTTGGGATAAATTTACTTGCTGGGTTGTCATTAAATTTATTTTATC
The DNA here is from genome assembly GCA_013235015.1 of Araneus ventricosus. Classification (NCBI taxonomy): domain Eukaryota; kingdom Metazoa; phylum Arthropoda; class Arachnida; order Araneae; family Araneidae; genus Araneus; species Araneus ventricosus. The sequence continues at coordinate 2,142 of BGPR01030991.1, forward strand.
CGTTCTTTTGTGCGTGTTCATAAAAATAAGGTTGAAAAGTAATAATCTTTTATAATGCTAAACTACCTTATAATTCTCAATTATAATAAATTTTTACGTTAAGAAAATATACGATTTTATAAACTCAATGTTAATATTTTCAGTATGAACTGTTCAACACGTTGGTTAGATATATTTTGTGCATTATCCTTTTTAAATACACTAATAAATGAAAAGAAAGAAAAAGTTTTCATTGAAAAGTAAAAACATACTCTCATATTAATTAAATTTTTTATATATTGTGACAAAATTGTCTTGTGGGTGTACGTGAATGCAATCCAATAAGCAGGACTAAAATATAAAGCTCTTTATTTTACAAATATTCTAGGAAAAGAAACGTAGCACAAATATTACACAGCACTAGTAAGAATTCACAACAGAGATTATCATTAAATCTCAATACAGCGCTCAAAGGTTTCTTATTAGCTCACCAGCTTGCTTGCTGATCAAAATACAACTGACTCTTCTTGGCTTGAGAGCTTGCTTTTATACTTTTCAACAGGAAGTGACATCATTATGTAGGAAGTGACGTAATCTCTAGAAAGTTCATGAAAGCAGTAGAAATAGGTGGAAAGTTTGAGGTCCTTCTAGAAAATTCCCTTTGCCGCCAAGGTAGCCAATTTTGCCGCCAAGTCGCCAAAATGGTCGCCAAATATGTCGCCAAGGTCGCCAAATTTATCGCCAAGTCGCCAAGTCTAGCATCTCAGGGAAACGACTTTATAGCTTTGTAACAATATGTATAGTATTTTATATTCAAAACTAAAGTTTCAAAAGTGTTTTGAATTCGAATATCATTAAATTAGAGTAATCTGTAAAAGTGAAAATTGTAAACTTTTAAATTTTATATTCCTTTTATTTGCTTTGAAATTTAAAAAAATTCTTAAGTTAGAAAGTTTTAAAATCCTATAGATTAGGCTAATAATAATACATATATGTGTAAATACAAGGTTTATAAGCGTTTACTTTTATGCCCGTTAATTGATACTCAATTTGGAAACACATTTACTCTCTAAATCTAAAAAGTTAAAACTCTGAATGATCTGCAAATTTTTGGCTATTACCGGGTGATCTCTGGACCTGATTTTACGCTGCTAAACGTGATATGTATTGAAAGAATACATGTATTCAAGCTGACCCGCCCCTGACCACCGACAGTTCCTCTCATTATGTCGTTGCGTGACATCTGGGCGGACGAGAAAAATTAAGTAGACGGAAAATGTTGGGCCTGACACTTATAAGGGACTATTCTTGTCCGAGAGAGTCTATCGTCTGCCTCTATGGGCGGAAAAATGTTCGAGCTGATTTCACGGGCCTGACCCCAGAAAAATTAATCACCGGAATTCATTTAGGTAATTTAAAGCCGAGTCAATTGTTAAAAAATAATTATATCAGTAGGTACTTCTGTTGTTTCTAAAAATTTCATTAAAAACCTATGGCTAGGAAAATTAACTGAATCTATCAAGATTATTTTTAATTGTCTCTAAAGAAGATATTGATAATTTGTCAATTATAGATGACAGAATTTGCGATATAAGCTCTAAACATGAAATACAGTAGAAATAATATACACAATTCTTCTAACAAATTGTTAGATAAAATTAAAAATTTAGAGCAGCAAATTGCTGAATTTTGTGTTCATACTGGGAATAGACCCAGAACACAGAATAGCAATAATTTTCTAATTGATCTCGAAGTAACCGGCGTAATAATCTTGATCCCTAAGTTAAATTGTATTACTTTAATTTTCGATTTTGCGCTAAATGTTTTCAGGAGAAAAGTCAGTGTCCTTGCAAGTAGAATAGAAAAAGAACAAGATAATCAGGAAAACTCCAATCTGCAGTAAGTTCAGCGACAAACAATGCTGCTGAAAATAGCAAAGAATTGTCGACGATTTCGTTTAGTCTTCCGTGAACGAAGATTAAAATTGCATTTTCTCGTATACAGTGGATCTGATGTAAGCATAATTCCATCTACAGCTCAGGAAAAAACGATGGCAGAATGTAAAGTATATACTACTAATGACACATAAATCTCAACTTATGGTATAACAATCTTGATTTGGTAATTTCGGGACGTCGGGAATTCCAGTTTTCGTTCACAACTGCTGATTTCTCAAAAGGTATTTTGGAAATGGATTTTCTTTACGAATTTCACTTACTTATTGAAATAAATAGAAAAAAAAAATTGATGGGATAACAAATCTACACAGATATAACAGATATTTCAAGTGATAACTTAGTAAACACTTTGAATAGAACCATAAAAATTTCCAATTTAGTCTTAAAAAACATCATGAAATTTCTAAATTTAATTTTTCCGTTAACAAATAAAAGATGATCTGAAACATTTTGTCACAACAAATGGTCGAAATATTCATGACAAAGCACGACAGCGTGAACCAAAACGACTATCGATAGCTAATAAATTTAAATCATGCTCGATATTGAAATAATTTATCCATCAAATTCGCAATGAACAAGTCATTTTCATCTTATCACGTTAAAAGATGGGTCCTATCGGCCATGTAGGGATTTCCGTCAGCTTAATGCTCAGACGAAGCCTGACTGATAATCCATACCTAGGATTTCTATCAAATATTAAATGACACTAAAATCTTCTCTAAAATTGATTTACTTAAGGCATATTTTTAAATTCCCATTGCAAAAGAGTTCAACCGTGAAACAGTTATAATCACAACTTTTGTTTCTATGAATTTTATGAAATGAGTTTTGGCTTAAAAATGCTCCAGCAACATTCCAAAGATTTATCTATGAAGTTTTCAGAAAGTTGGACTTTCCAACCTTAATTTGAATATATTCCCTGTAGGTTTCATATAAAAAAAACAATAATTGCATTACAGGTTAAACAATAAAATATTATATTTCCATTAAAACCTTTTGCAGTTTAAAACCTTAAAAATGTTTGAAAGGAAAATCTTTGTGTAAACTCTTGACAAATTCTGCGATTAATTAAAAAAGAAATTAAATTTTTTTTATTTATTTATTCCTCGAAGACAAAATTCATCTCCACAAAATATTTTTAGGACTATTTTCTATAAATTCAACGAAACCAGATTTTAGAACTTTTAATATGGTTTCTGTAAATTATTTTATTGCCCTTGGTAATCATTTTACATTTAAGATTGTTGAATCTCTGTTTTCGAATAGAGATACATGGTACTCCAAACACACTCCGAGATTGGAAATTATAAAAGATTTTTCTATGCTTTAAAAAAGCCATTTCTGATATACTAAACTCTTTCAAAATATACTATATGCTGTTGCTTACATGTATATGTTTCAAATATCACAAAGAAAGACGCAAATGTTTCATTAGCACTAATATCGCATTAAAAGAGTTTAAACAGTCTAAACAGAAACATAAAATAACATAAAAAAGCAAACATTCTTCTCAGCTGCCGCACCTCTTCATGTCTTTTCAGGATCATCACAGGCGAAGAAATATGAGCGCAAAACTTTTTCTCTGAGACCAAGTCCACCTCAATGGCAACACCCAAGCTCATCCGTAACAAAAAACTGAAAATGTCGAGGTTGTGCTGACAGTGTTCTGGGACGCGAAGGGTGTCAATTGGATTTATTTCTTCACTTCGGGGACAATCAATGCTGTACGCTATTGCGACACCCTCACCAAACTGAAGTCCGCCATTCAACGCAAGACACCAGGGCTCTTGAGTCGAGCGATTTTGTTCTTAGACGATAATGCAAGACCCAACACAGCAAGGGTCACAAAAGAAGACATTCGACACCTGGGATGGGAGAGATGGGTTGACCCTGTCTTCAGCCCCGATCTTGCCCCATCAGACTTGGAACTTTTCCTGCATCGAAATAAGCACAGTCGGGACGTCACTTCCGAAACAATGAAGAGGTGCGGGGCTGTGAAGAGCATCATTCGCTCTCTGGGCACCTGTTTTCCCCAGGATGGTTTCTTGAAATTGTTTTATGGTATGAGACATTTATCAATGTCGGTGGCGAATATGTGGGGAATAAGCCAAAAGTTTGTACTTTTTATGACATTTTATGTTTCTCTTTATAATAAAGCTTCCTTCTGAAAAAGAATGATGGAACTTACTTTCGGAACGTCCCTCGTATTAGTAAAAAAGCAGTCCCATGGGGGACCAACGACTACGTTGATGAGAAACCGCCTGATAATTAAGCTTAGTCTCGCTTCCGCGGTGGTACAGTAATGGGGTTTCAACTCTGCAGGTGACACTGCGTGCCTCCTACGGGAAGGTTCAGGCAGTGATAAACCGGACGGCTTGGAACAAGGTCAGGGTGATTAAGAAATGAACTAAAAAATTTATCCTTTGATAATTCGCGGTTTATACTTTAATAAAATATGGTCTTATTTTTATTCTATACTTCCATATTTGTTTATAATAAAGGAAGCAAAAAAATTTTATCTTCCAGCCATGAGCTATCTCCCATCTGAAGAAAAACAACACTTTTTATGCACTATTGCCTATTTTATTTTTAGCTAAAATATCGCCAATTTCCTCTCTATTCTACACACCAGAGCTTCCCTACAATCATAAAACAAAAAAATCTTCTAAAGGCCCCGAAAAATGCAAAACTTTCCGCCCATCCATTTTAGTTAAAAAAATTTAGTTTCGTAACAATCAAGTCTCCTTCTTGACCAAATTCCTCTTATTTCTATACTTAAAAATATGCAAATAATATAGAAGCATCACGAATTTCTGGACGAAAATCGTGTCTCATCTCTTTCCACCTGGGGTTTCACTCTAGTTTCTTCATTTCCCCCAAACACAATCGTTTGTTCAGTGAGGACTCCAGAGTTCTATACTGATACGAGGACTCTCGACCTTATGGGTTCTAAAGATGTCCTCAAGCTGTGATTTTTAAAAGTGGCTATTGGGCTTATTTGCATTAGAACGAATTTCTACTTAGCATGATGCCTGGATTACTGTGTTGACCTTTGCTTTAAGATATCTGATGAAACTTTTGTAAGCTAGGTATTTAAATCTCCATAGAACGTTAAAAGCATTTATTTTAAGGACTTAATTTTGAAATAGTGTTTGACAAATTAAACTTAAGTGTATTTAGTTTAAAATATGTGCCAAGGGCTCTGTAATCAGCAAACAATAATTCATCATGAGAACGTTTAAGCTAACTTTGTTATAAGTAAGTGAGAACTCGTTTCATTTCAGATGCATAAAGAAAGTGATAATATTCTTTATAATGAATCTCGCTCAAACATTTCATTATTGTCTTTTTTTATTGTCCAAATATCCTCTAAAAACTGAGATTTTGCGTTGCTTTTCAATCAATTCTAATTTAATATATTCCTTCCTTTTTCGACATTCTTTGGGATAACCTATTCTTGTGTTATTTCTAAAGCAATAAATATAATTTTAAAACTACAGGAAAACTATGCCAGATAAAATATTAAATCTAATGGAATAATTTATTGAAAACTTAATTACTTATATTTGCAAAAATCATAATTGCAACTTGTTTCATAAGCAAGTTAGAATTACTCATGTCAACATGGATCTGGAGTTTGCAGAATATCAATTGTTTTTCTGTAAGACAAACACGTTGATCATAAAAATGACATTTTTTTCTATCACCCATAGATTTTTCACAAATCGAAGACGGAATGGGATTATTTAACAAAATTAATCTGAAATATTATAAAATAAAATGCAATATTATTTCAATTGAAAATCCATTTCTGAGTAAAAAGACAATAATAAATATAAAATACAATATTATATTAATAGCAATAAAATTATAAATAAAAACTGCACTTGTGCGGAAGTCCAGAAACAAATGCTGAAACACAAAATTTACACACATTGAGTACTCAATTTAAGTCTTTCAGAAGATAGTGCCGGAGTTTTAGGATCACATTTTAAAAATTAATATTTACTTGCTACAACATTTTATTAATGCAGAAATTGAGAAAAATAATTTACCAGGCATTTTCTTCAGGAAGAATCACTTGTTTACTGTATAGATATCCATGGAATTATAGCTGACTTATCTTACATATCTGATCATGAGCTATCTCATTCAAGACTATAGATTCAAATAAATGAAGCTTAAAAGGTATCTTTCTGCATAATGGTTAAGTTCGTGCTTCATTTCATGTAGCTCATTCGGTAATTTTGAAGGAATTGTACGGAAATCTTGATGTTCTTCCCATTAAAATAAAATATCAAGAAATTATATAGGAAATTTGTGGAGATTTTAAAATTTTTACTATCCCATCATACCAGCAAGGTGGCTATGCAGAAATGTCTTGTTTCCTATATGAGTGGGGTAATAGATCAATAAACCAACACTGGATGAGAAAATAATGGTCTCTATGAAAATGTTAAATTTAGGATACAAGTAGGTGATTTCGCAGAACTTTAATGGAACCGAAACATTTCCTTTTACCACCCTCGCACATAAAATTAAGGCTGAAAGCTTTAGATAAAAATGGTGATTGCTTCCGATATTTAATTGATATTTTCTCACACTTTTCGGCATGTTAAATCAAAGAAAGTGTGTTCGTCGGCTCAGATATAAAACAATTAATGAAGGATAAAAAATTTGAAAGCAAAATGAATTCAATCAAGGAAAAAAGCATGAGTAAGCTTTAACGACGTCATTCGGACGGTAAATAAAATACAAGGGTACTAACTATGCCATAACAGTAGAAAAAGTGCTACAGAACTTTAAAGCAATGTGGTGTGCCATGAGCTTAAAAATACACTTTTTTGCACTCCGAATATGAGTATTTTCCTGAAATTCTTGATGTACTGACCAGTTACAGCTCGTCAGATCCGAAAGAAGCAGTTCTGCAAAAGTTGTATAGACCCAAGTTGCAGGAAATTTTGTAATGATTATTTTGGTATTTAATTATTTTATACAAAAAATTCATAGTTTTTGAGATATAAGCAGAAAACTGGGATAAAATGATTTTATGCTTTCTGGCTATAACAAAAATTCCTACAAAATAATTTTGTGCAGATTTTTGCTACAGATTCGAAATCAGCACCCGAAAAAAGACGGGTAAGTAAAAATTTGCAACTCCTCCAGAATTCGATTTACAAAACAACTTAATGATTGGAGAAAACGAAATCAAGTTAATTGAGGAAGGCAAAGGCGGAAATCGCGCCTATCAAGAGCTGTGAAAATTGCAGCTCGAACGTTCCTAATTACAAAGGTAGAAAGGGATGCTTTTTTTCAGGCAGAGAGCTCCGCTTAGATCAGTGCTCGAATTTCGATCTTCGTAAATGGCAAATAACTATGCAAATCTGATCTGTCTTCCTCTTAATTCTTGATTGATTTTCCGTCTTCCTTTTATGTTTTTATTACTTTTTGCTATTTTCGTTATTTATTGAACTCTCAAAGTGGAAAAACAAGCTAATTGGATTAAAAACGAAAATACACTCTTTTAAAATAACTTCAGGCATTACTGCAGCTCTGCAGCCGTAATGGACGAGCTGCCACTGGTACTGAGTGAAGAAAGAGATGAGATATTTCAGGAAGATATAAAATACATGGAAAACTATAACAAGGACATTGAGATGTGAATATTTTGGGGTTTAAAAACAATTAACCAATTTCAAAACTTGAAGAAGATAAGCTTTGCTCTGAACAGAAATTAAATTATATATTTGCATATTTTTTAATATTTTTTTGATATATATCTAATTATTATTTGGTTTTATGAATTATTTTTTATTAAATTTTGTATGATAATGAATATAGTGTAAATTGTGTATGCGAGAAATTTTTAAAATGTCTCATATTCGAAATTTTAAATTTCGCATTTGAAAAAATTCCTTACTTGATACATAAAAAGATATATATTATTTTTAAAATCAGCATGACAAATATCATATAATTTGCATAAATTTATGCAAACCACACTCATAAAGTTAAATTACGCAGGCGTCTGTTATTATCTTAAAAAGAACGCACTATTTGACATTTTTCGGTCTTATTGCAATGTTCTTTTAAAAAAATGTATTACACTACCTAAGAGTCAAATGTAGCCTAGAAAACTGAGGCTGCATCTTTGATGTTAACCGACAATAAATTCATTTTCTGTTAAATAATACAATGCTTTTTCCTTTAAGACCACTTAAAAGTCAAAAGTTTTAAATGTTTGAACGGAAAATATTGTATTAACTCTACACAACTTTTCTAAATAATAAATATACTAAAATTACGCTTTATTTTGAATTATTTATTCATCGAGGGAAATATTTATCTGAAAAAATGTTTAGGATGATTTATTCTTAATATCCGAAACTAAATTTTAAAGTTAATTTTTTTATTTTTAAATTTTATTTTGTTTCAAAAAGATAAAAAAATTTAATTCATATGCTCTTGTAATGTGCACATTATTTTTGTATTTGAATTTTGAAATATCAATTTTCTCTAAAATTATTACTTTCTGGATATTCAATACAATCTAATTAAATCCTAAGGGTAAATTGAGAAATCTCTATTTGCGATAATTTTTAAAGAGAGATTTTAATTCATAAACAGAAAATATTTGTTCGAACTTTTGCAACTGGACTAGTTTACAACTCAGAAAAAAATAGAAGCCGAAAAATTTCTTAAAGCTACATCCCAAACTCTTAAACCTGGAAATATCTCTCATTTGGGTTTCATTTAATTTGCTTTTCAAAATATGATTTTCTTCCTACAGGTGGGAATGTAAAGATTTTTTAAGTAATTATTTGTAATTAATCCTTTTTCTACTATTTGAAAAGCTTGTAAAGTATTTTAACGTACTTTGGTCAACATTTCACAATGAAGTTTGTTTAATATCTGTTTTCGAATAGATATGCATGGCGCTTCAAATACTCACCGTGGTTCAAAGCGTTACTACTCTCTCAAATGGCCCTTTCCAGGTTACTATGTTGTTTCAAAATATACTATGATTTGTTCTATAATAATATTACATATATAATATATTTTGAAAATCATGGCGAAGCAAGATGCGAACGTTAAAGTAGCACTTATATAGCGTGAAAATAGGTTTACGAGTCCGATGATTTTCAACTGAACACTTAAATGTCTTGCAGCACTTTCTTTAACCTTTATATTTTTAAGCCAGAATTATTGTCGTAACCTGAATGCAGAATTATAGTCTATGCATGCTGCAAATGATTTCGAATACTATTTAGACATTTCAAATGCAAATATTTCATATGAAGATATAAATATTAATGTATAAATTAAAACGAAACTGCTTTTCTAACTCTCCATTTTAGATACTAAATTAATATGATAATTTTTGTGAAATCTGAGAAATATGTTTTCGTAAATTGTTAACTGCTATGTTAAAATATTATGTTTTGCAATTTAAGAAACTAAAATGCAATAATATTCATCAGTTGAAGAGAGCTCATTTTTTCTATAGTTAATGTCATTTGAGACTCTTTCAAAGACTGATATTTTGCTTACGAAATAATCCAGTAAGTATTTCTTGATCAAAATTTATTTATAATCATTCACACTTGTTTTCATTTTCCAAAGATAGTTTAAACATTAAAGGAAGTTGAAATAAACATTGGATATTAATAAACGTGCCTGGAGACATCTACCACTATTTTAATTCAAACTTTTAATATATATACATTTTTCCAAAGCAGGGGAACTACAATGAAAAATAACTGTAACTCCATTTCTATAATTTAAAGCTTGGTCTTTTATGTCTGGGCTGGTATACAAAATTTAGAGTTGAAATCGTTATATTTTGATATGACAAGGAAATAAACGAAGTGGTAACATTTCCTTTTGATATTGAGGTTTGAGTGCCATCATTTAGCTCTAGGAATGTGTTCTATTTGAAAAAATGTTGGAGGAAAAACAATTATAATTATATATTTCAATTATTGTACTAAAGGAGAAACGATGTTAAACTTGGAGAAAAATTAGTGTACCAGCTCAATTTGTATTATTTAACTCTTTGAACGGCTCAAATATTTGTGCTGAATGCTTTGAAAACGGACCCTCTGTAGCTAGATGGTGAACGCAAATTGCTCCAAGACTAACTCCCGGACGCATATTTAGAAACCCTACCCTGATAGAACTGAGGCAGGAAATCAGCCAATATCATTGGCTACGAGGGCCAGTGACGTCGTTTTCAGCTCTCGCACGTAGCGTACGGCAATCATAACAAAACAAGAGTCGTTCCATTTTTCTCCGTTTTCCTACAGTAGAGCACAGCAAACATTCTTCTGTGGATTGTAAAGTTTTAAAAAGAAATTATTTTTAAAAATATAAAAAAATAAAACATCCCACACTATAAGAAATTATACTATTGAAAAGTCTAATGAAAACAACTTTGTTTGAAGGATATTAACTAACAGGTTAGACAAATTTTGTTGGGTTTTTTACGTCATTCCAGTCAAAATCTAACTATAATTAATGTCAAATATTAGCAAAACGATTGAATTTATATGCATTTTAAAAATTAATTAGCTAAGCTTAGAACTAATATCAGATTTTCATAGTTTGTTTATTGGTAATGGAAGATTATGTCCAATCTGTTACACATTTAAGTATTGCATTAAATTGCTAAAATCCATTTTAATTTTTCAAATCATATTGTACAATACAAACACATGTGCATTTCTTTCATATAAATTCAGTAAAATTTCAAGATAATTGTATCTTGGTGTAATGTATCTTCAGATGTTGTAAAAAAATTATTGCTATTCTTTGTACTCCAAAATGCAAAATTGTAACCTTTTAAATCAAATTGAGTTAAATAAATTGGAACTATATTGAACTGGGCACAAATTGCATAGTTCTAAATAGATTAAAAACCCTTATTTAAAATGTTTTGCTTTTTTTACTTTAAAATTATAATAAAAAAACTTCTGCAATAGAGTGGACATACTTATAACAAAGTGGACTCAGCTGTTTTAGTTAGGATTAATATAAGTTTATGCAAGGAAAATAGGTCAACAACATTTTACTTTTATAAAATCTGAATCGTATTCAATTTTTATCTAACCATGCTAATCTTATTGAGAAACATCAATAGCATATGGGAATTCATAATATTAACCCTCTGAGCGACTAATAGGTCAGAGGAAGCCGTCTGAAAAATATCTCTCTGCTTTTCAATGGGTTCCTTTAAGAAATATACACCGTCCTACAAGAGGTGTTTGAAAAAGAAACGCCTGAATTTCCCCCCCCCATTGCTACCTGCGAGAGGTCTAATTATCCCAGCAGGGAGAGTCTTCCCCCGTTTCTTATCTCTAGCAGTTCCCCTTCCCAGAGCCGGCCGGAAAGCAGTGTGAAAGGTGCGACCGCAAAAGGTTCCTCGCCGCTGACTGATTTTGTAAAATGAAAATGATTTCTGTTTTTTCAAATCCAAGCAGTGGCGAATCCAGGGGGGCTATCGGGCTTCAGCCCCCCACAGAGCTGGTAGAATTCTTGATTTTATTTAAAATCACTGCAACTGTTTGTTCTTAGCTTCCCCTTTTTTAAAAAAAAATAATTAAAATGTGAGAACATTGCTTTCTGGCTTGACAGGCTAGAAAATTTTCCTACTTTTCTAGTCATTGCACTTGTAATTGTAGCGTTGACGCAGTCGAAAACATTTTTTGGCCAGTTATTTCATTGTATTTTTTATTAAATTATCGAAAGTAATGTAGTTTTCTTTATGATTTTTACTGTCAAAGAAAAGAGGAAAGTCTGTAATGTTAAAGTGTTTTGGTTTACATCAGCCATGAGGTTTGATATTCGTCACGACGATACAAATTTTCATGAACTCAGCCCCCCCCCGATCCGAAACCTGGATTCGCCATTGAACCCAAGTATAAATACATTTGAATATAATTATACAATTTGTACACATTTTACATCTACCAATCTAAGGCAAGGTTGGGTTGTTTAAAGTCGTGAAAGATTAGAATATCTTACAAGCTGCACATAAACTGTTACAAACTGAGAAACATTATTGACAGAGAATATAAAAAACAACTGAAAACGAAACACAACGTTTAACATGTGTTTGTGTATGAATAATAGCTATAATTTTATAAAGTGGCTATTTTTTATATTTAGTTAAAAAGGAAACAATAAATTTTGTTAAGAAAGCTAAGCATTTCACAATTTTGTTAGATTGCAGGCTTGAGCCATCAAGAACAATTGTTTGTTAGTTTAAGATGTAGATGACTCTGAAAGCACATATACAAGCAGGGCCGGTTTAAGTCCTAAACGGGCCTGTAGGCAATATAAGTTTCAATTTCTTTCTTACTCAGATTCAAAACCAAATATTTTTCATTGTTTTTCATGCAAGCAAATATTAAGACTGACTGAAATTAAAAATAAGTATATTTAAAATGCCGATCACATTCAGGAGAGTGGTTTCAATATCTCAGATATAAAAAAACTAAAATGTAATGTAATTTTTTTAATGAGTGGTGAAAAAATTGTAAAACTTTTTTACACAGTCTAAATAATCTAATATAAAATTTCTAGGGATATTTTGGAGCCAGAAAAACGGTAAAACAAACTGGATCACACTGATCTTCTCGCTAAATTAAAAACATGAGGAAAAAACCTTACGAATAACGTTCTGAAATTTAAACAATACTTGATTTCAATTTAAATAAATTCCAGTATACGGCTCTTGTAAATTAAATGAAAACACTAAATGAAATTACCTTGAAAATAAAGCATAAAAATATCATAAGGCATTGGAAGCCTCCAAAGATATTGGGCCCCTAGGCAATTACTTACTTTACCTATTTGATAATCCGGTCCTGTTTGCAAAACCGATTTGTGTTGAAACGGCAAAAGACTTGACAGGAAAATGTTGTTGACTAAAAATCTCGTGAAATATCAATTTGAAAAATATCGTGAATCGGAATTCATACTATCTACTTTTAACAACTGCAAAGTAAATAGTTGAGTAGTTAGTTCAAGGCGACATCTGAATTTAAGAATTAAAGACTGAATGGAAAAAAACAATTTTTCTTTGAAGCAACTGATCAGTCTATTTCACCTGTCAATTATCTATTTTCTAGTCATAATGAATAGTGCCATTTTTTCTTTCCGGAGAAGATCGAAATTTATCATGAGACGCCTGACAGAATGATGGCTCTCTGTTCTCTTTAAGTAAAAAGATAGATTTCCCTGAAAAGAAAGAACATTAGTACTGATATGGTCTTTTTGTGATTACACACCCGTCTGGCGATATGGTAAACATTCGATCGTGGTCTATTGATAGTAAAATCGCAAGCATTTGTGACAGCATTCTTGTGAAAAGGTGTTACTGCACTCATTGTACGATGAAATGTTGAAAACCTATGCAAGGGTCAGGTATAAATTGATCCGTGTAATATTGTTCAAGCTCCCTCCTTCCTACTATTGTTGTCCTCATCTGTTGCGAAGCAGCTTTCTTTGTTTGTAAAGTTTACCTTGATGTTTTTGTTGAGATTCTACATAAGACAACAAAGCCGACTGGTTATAGTGCATGGAAAAAAGGGATTATCCCTACTTCTTTTTAACTTGCTGTCCAGATGTGATGTTATATCGGGAAAACCATTGAAACAGATATCTTAGAGAGACAAACCTTTGGACAACGATCTTTGAGGTGTATCACATGTATTTTTCTTTCTTCTCCTTTGAAACCAATTCCATTACAAACACTTTTCTGTTTCCTTCTTAAGATACTGTTTGCGAAAATTTTAGGAACTACTGACAAACGCAAAAGAGATCTTTTCAGGCGCTAACTTCCATTGATTGAAACTCCTTTGTTAAATCTTCTACTTAAAATGATAAAGTACTGAACGAAGTATAAATAAAGAAACTCGAAGGCTTCAGTACCATTTCTCGGCGTCTAGAAGACCGCATATCAGTAGTAAATTCTTTCTGGATTATGTTTGATGATGAACAGCGATTCTGAAGAGGACAATTTAATTGAAACTTCATCGGAAGATGAATTATCATCATCAGAAGACGAATCAGAGGATGAATCTTTGGAAAGTGCAAGAAACTGGTGTGGTGTTGATGTTTCCGTTTTGACTCCTGCTCCACCTAAATTTCCTTTTACCGGAAATCCAGGAATCAAAGTTTCACTAAGACAATCAGATGATCCACTGGATTACTTTTGCCTCTTTTTTGATGATGAAGTAATTTCATTCATCGCAAAAGAAACTAATAGCTTTGCGGAAGAACATTTTTCAAATTTGGAATTAACTCCATCAACTAGTGCTTTGCAGTGGAAAGATGTCACTAGTGAAGAACTAAAACGTTTTATATCTTTGTTGATTCTACAAGGAATTGTGCAAAAACCCACCGAAAAATGGTTTTGGTCCAAGCGACCAATTTTATGTACTCCATTTTTCGGAAATGTTATGAACGAAAAAAGATATTCTCTTATAATGAAATTTCTGCACTTCCAAAGTAGTAATGATTCCGAAGATGAATCGCCTTCTAACAACAAACTAAAAAAAATTGGCAAATTTCATAGTATGCTTATGCAACGATTTCAATCAACATACATACCAAAGCAGGATATCTCAATAGATGAATCACTGATTGGTTATAAAGGGCGCTTAGGATGGAAGCAATATATTCCAACAAAAAGATCTAGGTTTGGAGTAAAACTGTTTCAACTTTGTGAATCCGAAAGCGGATATATTTGGAACTCTATTATTTATACAGGAAAAGGTACGACGTTCCATGAGGATTATGGTGTGTCCACTAAAAGTGTTATGACGCTCATTCATGAACTGAAAAATAAGGGGTATACACTAACCACGGACAACTACTACACCTCACCAGAATTAGCCGAAATACTTATTAAATGTAAAACGGATATTTACGGTACTTTAAGGGCAAACAGGAAAGGTTTGCCTCCGTTAATAAAGTCGTCAAAAGTGAAGAAAGGTGAAGTATTGGCCTTTCAAAAAGGTAAAATATGTTTATTAAAATGGACAGATAAAAAACCTATACTTATGCTTAGTACTTTACACAGCACTTCGATGGTGACCGTGGAATCAAAAAAGTCAAAATCTTCGAAGCTTAAGCCTGCAGTCGTGGCTGATTACAACAATACAATGGGTGGAGTAGACAAAGCTGACCAATGTTTGTCGTACTACCCAGTGGCGAGAAATCAGCAACGAAAATACTACAAAAAGATTTTTCGCTACTTACTTAGTCAAGCAGTGTGGAACGCTTTTGTAATCTTCAAAAAGAATGGAGGAAAAATGAGGCAAGTTGAATTTCGAATGAAATTAATCGAAAGATTAATTGAAGTAACAGTCTGTATTCCATCTACTCGCCGGGGACCATTTCCTAAATCGGAAGAAAATGTCGTTCGCCTGACAGGATTGCATTTCCCTTCTTATGTTGATGAAAGTGAATCCAGAAAAAAGTCAAGGAAGTGTGTTGTGTGCTCACTAAAAATGAATGAGAACGGTAAACGTGTGCGGAGAGAATACCGATTTGAATGTAAAAATTGTAACGTTGGACATTGCGTTGCACCCTGCTTTGAAATTTACCATACGGAATCTAACTTATAGCATTTTTATTTTTAATCTCATGTCTTAACTTTAATATATTTCAAAAAAAAGTATAAAAAGTGCCTAGGCAATTAATGTAATGGCCAGTTTTTCAATCATTAGTTCATGATCTTGTTATATGTGATTGATTTACTTCATTTCTGAATTTGTGAATATTGCAAAATTTTTTAATCAGTACAATATTAAAAAATGTTTACATATTATTTTATTGTTATGATCAAATCTGTATTACATAAAAACAGATCATAAAATTTTGAAAAAAAGAATTAACAGTTAATATTATAATTGTATAAATTTTGTTATTTTCAGTTAGACAAGTTTTGCTACATATCTTTAATATCAAACTTTCCAATAAAGCTCACATTTTAAAATTCAAGTTTGATCCTTATTTTACATTTCATCTTTACTCTCTAGAATAGATTTTATTCACGATTTTTCATTTTATTATCCCCTAAGATACAATTGCAAAATTTAAATGCTGAATTAATTTTTTTAGATTTTCAATAAAATTCACATTGTTTCAGTTTGGGGCAGTTGAAATATTACGTAAGCATGCTTTTGGAATTTTATGACCCCCCCCGTTCTTTTTTCTACAAAACGTAT
>BGPR01030992.1:0-18317 GCA_013235015.1 Araneus ventricosus
TAAAACTATATTTCCTTATTATTAAAATTTTTTGTTGAATGTTGAAATCTTAAAGGTTACAAGCAATCAGAATTCGGAAATTTCATGTGAAATGGTTTTAAATTAGACCAGAAAACTTGCCTGAACTTCATAAGGTTTTTTTTTTTAAATTTTAGCATTAAACTGT
Source organism: Araneus ventricosus (assembly GCA_013235015.1). Lineage (NCBI taxonomy): Eukaryota > Metazoa > Arthropoda > Arachnida > Araneae > Araneidae > Araneus > Araneus ventricosus. Next base: position 167 of record BGPR01030992.1, read on the forward strand.
TGAAAACATTAATAATATATGGAGGATTCAGAGTTAAAGTGAACTCGGTCCATGAGATTCAAAGTTGATTAGCTGCACTTAAAACAGAAGTGGGCTTCAAATTGTTCTTGCAACCTGTTGGATGCAAATTGAATCATGGACTTGAATCATCATTACACAGAAAATATAACATTTCTGCACTACCATGGCAGTGTTAGTACAAAATGTGCAAAACATGGACTTGGTTCAATTCAACCCTGAACCCTCCATGTATAACTAATATTATTTTAAACCACCCAGCAGTTATTCATCTTTCCAGTAGTTATGAAATTATTTGTTTCCTTTATGCCCAGTTTGAGTCTTCATTTTATTAGGAACAAATTTATGAGATTCATTTGACATGTAACGATTTTTTACCTCACCCTGTACATTTTTCACTTAATTTAATTGATTGGAATATTTACAGCATTTTCTTTAAAGTCAAGAAATGGAGTATAGGTTCAATTTTATCAGTATCTTGTCCTTTGCGAATAATTATTTTCTTTGTTTAACCAATCTTTGTTGTATTAATCAACAATTTTAATTATATTCGACTATATTCTTAAAAGAACTAAGACAAACCAATGTAGGCATTGGACTTTTAAATTTAAACATATCTGGAAGTATTTGTTTCAAATAAGAATTTTAAAATGAGATGTTATTAATCATAAGTTGGCGTTATCTTGGTTATTAGATAGCGCTACAGATGACTCTGAATAGTGGCAGTTTATTTATTAGTTATATAAAAGCTCTTTTTTTTCAAATTCTTATAAAAACTTTCTTCCGATAGACGAAACACGTTTCAGAAACCATTTGACGTAAAAGAAACAATCTGAAAAGAAATACAAAATTCCACTTAAGCATTAGACAGGTATTGGAATTTTTTTCAATTTTTCCAACCTTTTTCAAATTTCTGTATTTTTCAATTATTTCCAAAATATATTTATATCATATATATTGGTATTATAGAGTCTAATGATCTCTTCAATTTATAATATCATCACTGGAGAATGTTCATTCTCGTAATTTTTACAGTTCCACGACTGCCGTGTAGTTTATTTTAAAATCAATTCAATTTCATAGCAAGATATGCCAAACGATAAAAAATTTCAGTACTTAAGTGAAACTAGCAAAAAAAGATTTTGGTGATGAAGGCCAATTAAGAAATAATTTACTTTACCGGCATGCTGATCATAAACTGATGCTTGACAACTTCCTGAGCTCCCTCTCCAAAATAAAGCTCGAATTCAGGGTAATCATTGGTGTCATTAATGCCAAGCGTATTCAGAAAAGCTATATTGGATACTCCATAAACAGATGTCATCACACCTATTAAAAATAGCAAATTCAATTAAGAAGTTTCTTCTTGCTTTCTTTGTTTAAAAATTCGAAATATCTCTCAGGAGTTGCACTCGCACTCATTTTTAACTTATTGTATAAGAAAGTGGGGTAAAACCGGGTAACTAATATTCGAAGGATTCTTGGATCTGAACTATTCGACATAGAACTTGTCAAATTTTATTAAAATATTCATTTTTTATCGAGTACAATATATCTTTCGAGAAAAGTCACAATTTCATTACTTTTTTTTATCAATGATTTTTTTTATAAAAAAGTCAAAGTGCCCCGTTTTACCCAATTAGTGGGGTGAAATCAGGTACACATGTTAACGTTATGGGAAACTAAGGAAACTCGATTTTCAGTGAAAAATTTGCAATCATTTTTATTTTATACTAGCCGACTTCGGCGACCAGCTTGTTCGCTGGGAATATGATTTGAATTCATTCTTGTATCATTTTATATTCATGGTTCTCTTAACAACGTAATTTTAAACTTCAGATTGCCGTAGATATTTAATCCATGTTCTATTAGTGACCTTGTACCTGTTCTGTTCATTGTCTATATAAATGTCCCTAATGGAGTCAAATAATTGACCATATACAATAACCCCTAATTCCGCGTTGTCGGCACTATATCTTCACTTTCTTATTCCTCTTGTAAAATATGCATTTGATTTCAACATTAAAGTGACGCAGCACATTTTATGGCCAGCGGCGTGTTATCTGGATTAAAACATGTTGAAAAAAGAATAAAAACTTAATACATACATAATACAAACATAAAACAATTGATGAAATAACATATGAAAGCAAAATGTATTACGATATTAACTCAGATTTCAACAATGAAAGAGAAATATAGAATTAAATATTTGTTTAAACAATGAAAACGGTTTGAGTTAAGTTACAACAATGCAAAGTATCGTTGTAAATTATGCCAAAAAATATTTTAAAAAATTTATTAAAATTCGAGAAAACATTTTACGGAAATTTAATTGATATCATTGGAAAGCTCATGTTTTGCACTTTCAGAAGGTAAAATAGGTAAAATTGATTTTTGTGCTATGATATTTTCGGAAGTTATTAAGGAGAACCGCCGACATTTCGCCTAAATTTTTATTAACTAAAATTTTAATTAAAATTTCCAAAAAGGTCTTCGAGGTGCACATTCCCACCCTTCAAAATATGTTTGTGCCAAATCTCGTAGCTCTAGTTCTAGCGGTCTGCCTTGTAGAGACCAACACACAAACACACACACACATTCTCCTTTATTATTAGTAGAGAACAAAATTTAAGAATATTAGTTACAAAGTTCACAGGTAAAGCAGTTGTCTTCTTCCTCCGCGCCACTGCAGCTTTCGTGGGCACAGATAAGACAGTTTTTACATTGGATCAACCCTTCTTCTTTAATTAAATTCCAATAAAAAATAATTAAAATATAAACAATCAAAGTCTGATGTGTTTTTATCGTCTTAATCGGAGGAATCATCAATACTGACGTCCCGGTCTTACGCCACTTGGAGTACCCAGTGTTACCCCTAGTGCAGAGTTTTAGAAAACGATATAGAACAGAGCAATTACTGTAGTAAATCATTATTGTTTGATAGGGTATGAATCCTTGGTAAACGTATAATAAGCTGGACTAAATATAGTTTTTATAATTGAAATGTTTTTTAAGTAAGGACACTTTAAAATCTAACGGACATTAGAGATCTGACGTCTTAAAACAAATAAACCTTCACGGATGCAGTGCATTCAACAATTACACCACATCACTATGACTGTTCCTTCTTCTTAACCAGTACAGTGTAATTCAGTATGTGTCTGCTGGATAGGAAAAATAATAGTGCCAGAATCAAGGTTACCCGGTTTTACCCCACTCTCTCCTAATGGTATTATAAATCAATCGATTCAAATAATTTTAACTTTCTCCTCTCTCCATTATATCACAAAAGTATTAATCATTTTATATTGTTTTATAACGTATTGTTACTTCCTCGCTAAACCCAGAGTAAAGATGTAGATTTAATGACCATGACTCCATTTATCTACTCAAAATCTTGTAGTCTATGCAATCCCATCACAATTAACTCATTCTTAAATTAGATGATCAACTATTTAAGCCTTACTACAGTAAGTCACATTGATCGCGATGACTGGGCAACCGTGTGGCACATCAAACCTTCTTGATTCCCTTCCCCCTCCCCAGTGTCAGCATCACGCATAAATAAATAAAACTGCATACAAATAGATTCAAAATATTGTAGGCTATCACTCTCATATGAAAGATTTTACGTAGTATGACATATAAAAAATATAGGGCAAAAAAATAAAAAGCTTTAAAGTATAAAACTTACTTTTCTCCCATATTTTCCTGAATTTGTAAAAGCTATTAGATTTAACGTAAATATGAATTAAACTATTCTTGTAGCCCATTTAATAACAAACAAAACAGTAAAAAATTGAACGGGATCCGATCACTTACATAGATAATGCACGTTCCGTAGATATTGCCATTTTGAACCTTTGTGGGGGCTGTAGGGGAAAGCTCAAGTGGGATTTTTAGGAATTTTTGTAAAAATGCTCCTCTGGTAGGGGTCTATCAATGGAGCCAAATTCCATTTTACGCTAATTATTTCCGAAGTTGAGTGTTTTGGGGTCTTTATTGACTTTGATAATTACAGCAGTTTGATGTCCACCTGGTATCAGGTAGGTGAATGGAATCTGCTGTTCCATTAAAAACAGTTAGCACGTGTTGTTCATGCTAACCTTTTTTTTACTGTAACAGTTATATAGTATATAAGCGTGATACAAGATACCTCGAGTAGTTTTGATCGAATTTGAATAGGCAAGGAATATGTTGTAAACGGAAATCTCGGACGATTCGTAGACGGGTCACAGATCTCAAAGAGGAGGAAATAGTGTGTGTGGGGTGAAATTTTCATTTCCCTATAACTCCTTAACTATTGGGGACAGAAAGATTATTCAGATTAGGTGAATAGCTGCGCCATTGTAATAAAAATATCTTTTATTAAAAGTCGCAATATATGTTTAAGTATTGTTGTTTTTAATTCACCGAGGTTACCGTGGTCTCATGATGGAATCTGGGTTTCAAGGGGGGAGAGGAGAGTTGCGGGTTCTTCCACCTTGCCGATAGCAATTTTTTTTTTATCTTAAAAGACGTGATATTGTAACACAATGTAACAAATACAGAAGTAGCAGAATTTAAGTATTGCGTCCATTAAAAAAATAAGTTATGTTTATTTTTAGTGAGTTACTTTATCAATTAAATAATGCAATTGATAAAATGCAAAAAATTTGAAAATGTGCTTACCCGACTTTGAATTTATGTATTCCCATATATTAGCATCTTTTCTAATTTTTTGCGAAAACGGTTCGATTTTGTCACTCAGCTCGAAATTTAACATTGACCCAAAATGGTCTTGCAGATTCCTGCCTACTGGAAGATCTGCCACAACGGGTATCTGAAAAATAAAGAGGTATCGTAAACATTTTGTGCAATGACGTGCTTTCGTATGAAGAAGATAAATAAAACACTCTTATACTTCAGAAACGTAACGAGCTAAGTTGGATCAACCTATTGCCTGCCAAGGCAATCTGCAGGTTTCCGGTCCCAGAAGCAAATTTGATTCCAGTGGCGAATCCGGGGGGGAGAGCTTATGGGGCTGTAGCCCCCCAGAGCTAAGCCAGAATTCTTGATTTTATTTAAAATCGCTACAACTGTTTGTTCTTAATTTCCCTTTTAAAAAAATAATAAAAACGTGACAAGAATGCTTGATGGCTGGATAGGCTTGATAATTTTCCTACTTTTCTAGTCATTCCACTTCTACTTGTAACGTTGACGCGGTCGAAGACTTTTTTGGCTAGTTATTTCATAGTATTTTTTATTTAATTATCGAAAGTATTGTATTGTTCTTTATGATTCTTATTGTCAGGTGAATAATGTCTGTTAAGTTATAGTGCTTTGGTTTACATTAGCCATGAAGTTTGACATTCGTCACGATGATACAAAATTTTTATGACCTCAGCCCCCTCCTCCTAGATCCAAATCCTGGATTCGCCACTGTTTGATTCAATCATATTACTATCCACATTAAGCGATCAGCTTGTCTACCAGAATAATAATTTCTTATGCATAATTTAATATTCATTATTCCCTTCACAAAGTAATTTGAAACTTCAAATTGTAATAGACATTCAACCCGAGCTTTTTCAGTAGACTTACACCTGTTCTGTTCGTTGTCTACATGAACGTCCATAATGGAGTCAAACTCTCTGTGTCATGTAACATCTAATTTCACGCTGTCGTAACAATTTCACTTTCTTAATCCTAATCCAAAATATGCTTTTGATTTCAACATTAAAATGGCCATTAGCCTTAACCATTAACCTTAACTTTCAACAATGGAAGAGAAACACGCAATTAAATATTTGTTTAAATAATGAAAATGGTTTGAATTTCATTGCAACAATGAAAAGTATTATTGTAAATTATGCCTTAAAATAGTTTTAAAAATTTATTAAAATTAGAGAAAAATTGTCTGGAGACTTAATTGATATCTTTGAACTGATTCAAAGAGGCGTTAGAGTGCATTGCATTTACCATGACGAATTTTTACCTAGGTAGAAAAAACGACGAGAAACGCGTTATTTCTGCCCAATTTGAATAGAGAAGCCAGCTCTTTGTGTATTGAAGACTGCTTCAAAAAATACCACAAAGCATAATGTTTAAATTTTAAATGTATTTCTGTTCATATGTTCATATTTTCTTTTCAATTTACTAATAATTTTTTTTTTGTTTTTGTATGCCAGCCTTGATTTTGATTTCAGTTTCTCAGAGCCACTTATCGCAAACAACCATTTTCGATGTATCGGCTCTTGGTCAAGACTGCCAACTACGAGTTATCCTCATAGTTAGCAGGATGCACTGCTCTGTTAATAAAGTCTCGGCTGCTAGGCCGGTTGGTTCTAGGTTCGAAATCCCATTCCACTGAAGATCTATCATGTATATAGACCTAATACACGCTAAATTTGACGTCTTGGGTCATATACCTTCCAGCTGGTGTGACGCAGAAGGTTAGAGAGAGGGTGCCAGCTTAGTTGGCGTTCTCGTCATCGAACCAGGGTAAAAAATTACGAGGTCCGTCCCAAAATAGACCTGGTGTTGTTTGAAAACTTGGACATTCGCGCAGTTGAACTAAACGAACTCGTAGATGAAACAGAACGTGTTCACGTCTCTTATTTGAAGCTATCCGAGAGCTATTTTAGAATGGAGATTGTAATTTCGGACCATGGACAAACCTGAGCTGGCATCTAGTTTATGCCTCTAAAATTAATAAAAAAACATTTACGCCATTCGTTATAAAATTTATTTATTTCTTGGTTTCGTATAAAATTTACTTCGATTTGCATGTAAAATCAAACCTAAAACAATATCATGCTGCGATGTTTCGAACTTGCGATTTGAATTTCCCATATTCTTTTTAAACAAGGACGTGAAATTTTTTTTATCAAATATTGAGATAAATTTTTTTATAATATTCTGCATGTATGAAATTTCATATATGATATATTTAACAGAATGGATTTAATAAAAATTTATCAAAACTTTCAAAGACAATTATTCTTTGTTATGTAATAAGAAAGTGGTGCTTTTGACTTTGGCATCATTTAGCAAGTGAATGTGATAATTTTGTGTTATCTTACAAAAATTTATTTATATATTTGTAATAAGAAGCTGGAAAATGAATATATCGATGGATAAATTATCATATGCGGTTTAGGTTGCCACAGAAAAAAAAAGAATTTTTCACGAAAATTCTTTTTACTCGAAAAGGTAATTGCAACCGCCACTAGAAATTCTATGAATATACACATAATCTTGACAGAAATTTATTTCTAAAGATACGTAAGATTGATGCAACTTAGAAGACATTTGAAATCATATTTTAAAGTGCTAAATCATCCAAATCTTATCTTTGTTTGAAGTGCTTATCTTAAGTATTTTAATCGAATCTGTGTGAGAAAAGCCAAACGAATGAAAGAGAAATATTTATCTTCTCCTGACAGTTTAATTCCTATCAGTTGAAAGTCAAGATTATTATTAGTATAACTATTAAATTTATTTGGAAAACTAACTGATAACCGGCGTTGCTCGGGCGGGATCCATATTTTTTCATATGCCCGCCACCACTTTTTCCCCCTACTAATATATTGCCACTAACTTTCCCCAACAAACGTAAATCTCCTTTGAATCCTTTCGTGTTGAATTAAAACTCTCAAATCCAGTGGCGGCGATTCGGTTGAAAAAGTCGGGGGGGGGATTTATAGACATCTAAAAGTACCCAGGATTATAGGGGTAGACAACAAAATTTAAAAATTTAGCTAACTTTCACGGACACTATCACTTTTTTAATAACTATTATCTTTAGGCAACTAAAATGAAATAAAAATTTAATTTTTTCAGCAAAAATTAGGGGACGACTGCCCCCTTTCGTGCCCCCTACTCGCTGCCACTGCTCAGATCTAGCCTTTTTATTACTTTATAATAGTACGGTTTGACTAAAGACGCGAGAAGTTTGGAAAAAGAACATTTATTTAAAAATTTTAAACAATATACTTTATAATAACTAATACAGCTTTATAATGAGCAATTGTACTATACAGAATTTTCCCGAAGTTGCTGATTAAAAATGTAAACTTAAAAAATTCTTTAGAACAAACAAAATGTTAATAAAAATATACGTTGCAAAATAAAGCATAAAAAAGAGAAAAAAAATGCAAGAAAATGATTTTTTCCGATGTTTATAAATTAGAACACGGATTCATAATATTTCATCACGCGCTACGCGAATCCTTTGCGAACGACGAAAGTCGTATTCGAAAATTTTAAAAAATCGTAAAATATCAGGAAAGTTCCACAAAAACTTCAAATTACCCTTATTTGAATGGGGATATTCTGAACTTTACAATGATATGAAAATAACGGTTCTCCGATGAGAAAATATGCAGAAAATTCACGAAAATAGGCAACCACTTAATAGTATTAAATAAATAAAAATCTAATTCGAATTTTAAAATAATTTTTGCGGTCCGTCACGAGGGCATTCAGGGGACCGACCAGAGATTGATGAAGTCGAAGAGAAATTTTGGCTCACCCTGCTTCACAGGAAGCTGATAATGGTTTGCATCTTGCACATATTCTTTTGTGTGATGTGCGCAATTTTCACATGCATTTTAGTAAAAATAGCACGAATATTCGGGAAGATATAAAGATTTCTTCAAAAAATCCCAAATTTTTCCGTATGTTTTTTATTTATAACTTGCAGAATTATACTTGGAATTATATGAAACTTACGTAGTACGTAACTATATATTAGAGAACCATTGTGGCTAAATTTCATTTAAATACGTTGAATAGTAAAAGATATATTAGCATTTGTAGTCAATAGTTTTTTATTGCGTATGCACGAAAGGTAGCGTAATTTTTCTTTTACAACTTCAGAGACATATAAATACCGCAACTTATATAAAAATTCCAGTTGAATAACTTAAGATTCAGAAAGATGTCGGAATTTCGTCCAGCGCTGTTTTATTTTAAATGCCATCTGCTGCCTCCAGATGGCGTTTGCGTATCCATGTTCCTATGCGATTCTGGATGCTTGTCGTATGCCTGACCTATCCTTAAAGTTTGGCCACGTTTTCTTTAATCGCCCTGTATATGCACGGAAAATAAGCTCTTTTATACAGAGAGATTCAGGTTTTGAAGACGAATGATGTCATGTTTATCTTAATATAAATAAAAGTCAATGTGGGTATGTGGGTTTGTGGCTATGTTCCCCATCTCCTCCTAAACTAATGGACTGTTTTCAACCAAATTTTGCGCACTTATTATTCAAGACAAGGGGAAGACACTTATGAACTTTTCTAAGTCCAAAAGTTAATTAAACAGTCAGTTAATTAGAAATTAACAGAAACTGTTTTTCCGCCGTAACTTCAGAGCAAATTGTTCGACAAAAAATATTTGTATACCATCTTAAAGTTCAAAATTTTACCTTTTCAATGATATCAATTTTATATCTATGACATTTTCCCTTGAATTTGTATTAATTTTTGAAATTTTAATAATTGTTAATTACGTGCAAACGATTGTGAAGTAACGCAAATTTATAGCTACTCCGTTGCTAGGCAACTGTTAGACTTTGAACGAATTTACCTTTATTTCTGAAATTTTTGCTTATTTTTATAAATATGATTAGTATAAGAAGAGATTCAGCCGTCAACTTTTAAAAGCCCCAAATCTTATTAAAATTTCAGTTAATTGGAAATTAAGCAAGATTTTGACATTTTCCGTAATATTTTTCCAAAACTTTTCTGTATTATGTCACAAAAACAATTTTTACATATAATAAAAGTTTAAAAAATTAACTTTTTGTGACACAACTTTCATTTCCGTTCAATTCGTTGCCCTCATTTTAATAATTTTTCAAAAATTAAATTGTGTATAAAATTTACAATTTATAATATTTTTTTTATTGGTGAAGAACAAGAATACGTAAGAACTGTTGCTAGATCACATTAGAAGAATTTTGTATGAAGACGAATTGTATTTTTTTATTCATATTTATTCTAACGCTTTTTCTCAATGAAAAATTTACTATATAATTGTCCCAAAACATCCGTTGAGATCTTTCTTATACTGCAATATTTATGAACAATATTTGAAGTACCTATGCAATAAATACCAATAATTTATGGAGAAAATTAGCTATCGGCGGTTTTAAAAAATTGTCTGGTTCAACTGATATTCTCTTTTTATTTAAAAAACATTTCAGACGATAAAAGAATTTTGGGTATTGTAATTTTCTATACAAAAGTAGTTTTTTACATAAAAAAATATTAGACATGAAAGTATTTTAATCCCGAGAAACGCTGGGCATAACAGCTAGTTTATTATAAAAGGTTTGGAAATTTTCATATTTTAAGATTTTGAGGAATAAAATTTTAAAAAAAATTCTCTAAATGTAAATATTATGAATATAAAATAATAAGGTGTAGGTCGTGTTTTCAGGGACTCCGAGTTCAGTTTAGTAACGTCCTGTTTTGAAGCAACACGAGGGATATTTTGGAACGGACTTTGTAATTTTGAACCGTGGTCAAATGACGAAGACGTCTCTTGAGATAGCACCTCCTCTCCAAACATCCGCACCGAACAAGCGGGATGACGTTCTGCCATCTATTTGAAAGGGTGAGAAATGGCCTTTAATAATATATAATTACTAGGGATGTAACGAATATTCGGCAACTATTCGGTATTCGGTGTATTCAGCCCTTTTGCCGAATATTCGGCTCGCCAAATACTAAGCAGATAATTGGCCGAATATATTCAGGATAATAATTTTTTTAAATGTGCTTTTAAAAATACACTTAAAAAAGCAGAATTACATTTCAGTGCATTTAATTATCAAAAAATTCTAACATTTATCCAATTTTAAATTGCACAGTACATAAGTGTATTTAATAATGTTGCATATCATTTATAGAAGTCGTTCCATATGGTTTCATATATATTACCAGTTTCAGAAAATAAATGGTCACTATATAATGTTTGAAGATGATGACAGATATTTTCTTCCTAAATTGCGAACCTTTGAAATTTTTCTGCGTTTTTTCCACCAATTAAGTGGACATTCTATCTCACCCATTAGAAGTTCTTTATCAAAATAGGAATTTACTTCTAGTAATTTTAATTTATCCATTCAATTTTCTTTTGTGTTTGTCATCGTCACGTTCTGCAATGATGAGTCTTTTATTTCTTTGAAGCAATCTCAAAATGATGAGGTTTTATCATTTCTTATTACTGAAATTAAGGTATTTAAAATATTACAAATACACATAAAGGTAAACATATTTTTTAAATATATAAATAATGAAAAGTCAGTTTTATATAATCTTAAACTTTTTTCATTTAAAATTTAAAAATATTTCATTTACAATGAAAAGTGGAATGTTGTTAAAAATTTGGTATTCGGCCTGAAATTTGGCCGAATATTCGGTATTCGACCGAATCACTATTCGTTACATCCCTAATAATTACCTCATTAGTATTTTAATCCAAATTCAATTAAGATTTTCGTTCGTTTTCTCTAAATGCACACCATAAGTAAACACTTTCTATCGATGCTATTTCATCTAAAGTTAAATGAAGTACCTAAATGAGAAAGATAGGCAAGAAGTTTATAATACATAAATAATATGAATCAAAATTAAGTTTTGTTCAGTAATATACATTTGTCAGATGCTTAAATTCAGAAAATTTTTACCCAGGCAAGTAGCGGCTTTTAAAATCTTACTTTGTGCTTTTGTAATTCTTCTTTTGGACCGATTCCCGAGAGCATGAGAAGTTTTGCAGAGTTAATTGTTCCGGCAGAGAGAATTACTTCTTTTCTAGCTATCACTTTTAGAGAGGCTCCATTCAAATCAACTTCTACCCCTCGAGCTTGGCGATCTTCAATTATAATCTAAAAAAAATTGCAATGTAAAGAAATATCTTTTTTAGAAACATTGTAGTGAAATTTTTGATATTCAAGTTCTAACAGTCTACTTACAATTTTTAAGTTTAACATATCCATCATATTTAATATATTCATCTTCAATGTGAGTAATCGTTTATTATATATAATCACCGCAATAACTACATATAATAACCGCTCATTATATATAACAGCCGCATATCAAATCCGGTTATTATATATAATAACCGATTTACCACATTGATCGTAAAATCTATATATTTAAAATAATTTGGAAAAAAACCTTCACCGAGTCCTCCAGCCTCAACCACTCGACCGATTTCGACAATTTTTTTTTTCATTTGAAAGGCTATGACGTCTAGATATGTCAACAAGGGTCACCTTCCTCCCAACACCCCTATTTTCGAACGAAATCGACGCAACACTTCTCCTCTGTCCATTGTCTATGGGGAAAAACCTTGTAGAAATACCCCAGCCCCAACCACCCGACGGATTTCGACATTTTTTTAATTGAAAGTTTATGATGTCTGTTCATGTCATCAAGGGTCGCCTGCTCCCCACTACCCCCATTTACGAACAAAATCGAAAAAACACTTATCCACCATTCTCTATATGTTTTTTTCAATTTCGTTCGAAAATGGAGGGGGGGGGGGGCAGGAGAGACAAAACGACCATGTCTTTAACTCTTCAAGATGTGGTGCTGGGGGATTTCCACAAGGTTTAATAATTTGGTAAAAATCTTCACCGAGTCCTCCAGCCTCAACCACTCAACCGATTTTGACAATTTATTTTTCATTTGAAAGATTATCACTTCTAGGTATGTCATAAAGAGTTGCCTGCTCCCCACCCATTCCCATTTTCGAACGAAATTAAAAAACCACTTCTCCTCTGTACATTGTCTATGGGTAAACCTTAAAGAATATATGGGTAAACCTTATTGTAGAAATCACCTAGGTCAAACCACCCGATGGATTTCTACAAATGTTTTTCATTTGAAAGGTTATGACGTCTAGATATGTCATCAGCGGTCGCCTTCCCCTCACCACCCTCCATTTTCGAAATAATAATAATAAAAAAAAACACGAAGAGAATGTATGGTGGAGAAATGTTTTTTCGATTTCGTTCGAAAATGGGGGTGGGGGACAGGAAACAGATGATGACACATTTAGACGTCATAACCTTTCAATTAAAAAAAAATTGTTGAAATCCGTCGGGTGGTTGGGGCTGGGGGATTTCTACAAGGTTTAATGATTTGGTAAAAACATTCACGGAATCCGCCAGTCTCAATCACTCAACCAACTCCGATTTTTTTTTTTTTTTTTCATTTGAAATGTTTTGACGTCTAGATATGTCATCATGGGTCGGGTATCCCCCAACACCCTCCATTTTCGAACGAAATCGGAAAACCTTTTCTCCACCGTACATTCTCCCAATGGGGAAAAACATTCAGGCAGTTCGCAAGCCACAATTACTAGAAGGATTTCAACAATTTTTATTTTATTTTCAACATTATTACGTGTAGATATACACTATATACCCAAAAGTATCCGGACACTTGCAGATTTTCACATTTTTTAGAATTTCTCCGGAATGGTTTAGCCGACTGCCTTTAAACTTCGGGCATGTAAAGAATAGACAATAACTCACATTTTACATTGAAGATTCGGTCCTGAGGGCAATTAGGGGACCGTCTACAAACTGATGAAGACAAAAAAGTTTTTGGCCCACCCCGCTTCACAGAATACTGATAACAAGATGAAACTTTCAGAAATGGTAATGTTTTATGTGCATAATATTTACAGGAATTTTTGTAAACTCAGCGCAAATATTTGGGAAGATATAAAGGTTTTCTTAAAAAATCGCAAATTTTCTCACCTGTTTTTTGCTTATAACATGCAGAGTATTCTCTTATATTATACGAAACTTACAGAAAAGATGACCATATGTTAGAGAAGCATTTGTGTGAAACTTTGGAAAAGAATTGTTGAATATTACAGGAATTATGAGCATTTTTAGTAAATAGTGTTTTACTGCGCATGCGCGAAATATAGTGTAATTTTTCTTTCACAACTTTAAAGCCAGATATATAGGGCAACTTATATAAAAAAATTCAGTTCAATATCATTAGTATTCAGAAAGATATCGGCATTACAACGAGCATAATTTTAGCTCCAGTCAAAGAGAAGCTAAAAGATGAGGGGTTGTACACAAATTGATATGTTTTAAACTTATATCTTTAAATAGTTATATTAAAATGCATAGTGGTTAGAATTTGCTGAATACCCATCAACACATCTAATATTCGTAACGAATAAAAAAATATATATATGTAGAATTATTAAAATATTTAAAGAAAAGAAATTAATTAGATAAAAAAATCGTTCCGCCATAAAATAAATATATTTAAAAATATCGTTTGGCCGTAAAATTGTAATATGTAACTTGTTAATAATCATGAAAATACTATAATTAAAGTAATAAAATTTTTGTTATTTATAGTGCCTAATTAGCTGGAATTTAAGTTATGCACGTGATTGATAAGTGTTCATGGGTATGCAGCAAATTCTAACCACTATACAATTCAATATAACTATTTAAAGATATAAAATTTAAAAATATCAATTTGTGTACAACCCCTCATCTTTTAGCTTCTCTTCGACTGGAGCTAAAATTATGCTCGTTGTAATGCCGATATCTTTCTGAATACTAATGATATTGAACTGATTTTTTTTATATAAGTTGCCCTATATATCTGGCTTTAAAGTTGTGGAAGAAAAATTACACTATATTTCGCGCATGCGCAGTAAAACAATATTTACTAAAAATGCTCATAATTCCTGTAATATTCAACAATTCTTTTCCAAAGTTTCACACAAATGCTTCTCTAACATATGGTCATCTTTTCTGTAAGTTTCGTATAATATAAGAGAATACTCTGCATGTTATAAGCAAAAAACAGGTGAGAAAATTTGCGATTTTTTAAGAAAACCTTTATATCTTCCCAAATATTTGTGCTGAGTTTACAAAAATTCCTGTAAATATTATGCACATAAAACATTACCATTTCTGAAAGTTTCATCTTGTTATCAGTATTCTGTGAAGCGGGGTGGGCCAAAAACTTTTTTGTCTTCATCAGTTTGTAGACGGTCCCCTAATTGCCCTCAGGACCGAATCTTCAATGTAAAATGTGAGTTATTGTCTATTCTTTACATGTCCGAAGTTTAAAGGCAGTCGGCTAAACCATTCCGGAGAAATTCTAAAAAATGTGAAAATCTGCAAGTGTCCGGATACTTTTGGGCATATAGTGTATATAAATTAAGTTTTTATCAAAAATGTGAAGGACATAGGTGAGCTTAAGAGTTGAACAACTCGAATTTATAACATTTGCAGGACTGATTTTTGATTTGACATTTTATTCCATTTTTACAATAGTATTAGTTCAACGTGAAAACAGATGAAATGAGTACTGTAATAATTTTGCTTTAATTATAAGGATAACTAAAAATTACACTTCCTTTTGCTTTTTTTTCCTTCTTATTTTGAGGGTAGGTTTAGGACTTGCACAACTTTCACTTTTACTTTTTACACGAAACTTGAGAAAATTCCGTAACATTTTTAATCCCTTATTTTTTCTTGTGTCCGCTATTACTGACTTTGAGTTCGCGTACCCCCAGGGGTACACGTGCCACAGGTTGGGAACCTCTGATGTAAACAATTCTCTACAGGTTTACCATATTAGAGGGATTTAATTAATGCTGCATTCAAAGTATACACTTAAGTAGAATAAAATAAAACTGTATGCCTTCTCGAAATTCATTGATCTATGTCACTGACACTGAAATTCGAATACATCCCCCACCCTCCTTTTAAAAATTAGAAAGATAATATAAACACGTATATGAAAGACACATTTCTCCCATAAAATATCCATAACCATCTATGCATTTATTTTCATACACTTTTATTTAACTTGACTTGTTTCATGTTTGTAAAGATGGAATTTTGAAATCGATTTTTCACTCCTTCCCTGATGAGCAACAATTTTTAAATTTTGTACGCTTGCATATTTTTGATGAGAGTACGCTATTTTAATATTTTCAAAACTCAATTATCATGCAATCGATTAATATAATTAAGTTTTCATCCCATCCCAGTGATGCCACCTAGTAGTGAATTTGAAAATATTTAACTTTACTATTTAAAATTAAATCAATAAAAATCTAATTCCAATTTTAAAACAATTTTTACGGCGTTAACTCCCTTTTGTGCTAATCCATCACTGTGCCAAATTTGGTCCCTGTACGACAAACAGTCTGGACGTGCGTCAAGAGAGAGAGAGAAATAAAAAACATACATAGTACATACTCAAAAAACTATGTTTGCGACTTTTTTAGCCCTCCTCCCCTACCTCAAATAGCAGCTACTTTTTTTAAAAAATATTTTTATTCATTTCTGTCTTTTTTACATTGATATCTTTCAAGCAGCACCTTGCGAAATTCATTCATCTTACAATTTTATCTTATCAATTTACCGTAACTTTCATTGCAAGGACTTGATACTATTGTCAAAATAAGCTCTCCAAATAAAGTAAAAAAGAAATTGAAAGCAAGAATTAAACTGAAAAAAGAGAGATGTTATATAATTATATGGGATTGAAAACTACATACAAATTAATGTTTTTCGTTAATATTTTAATGCGAAAAAAATTTTATCAAAAAATAGTATTAACGAAGATTTAAGTATTTATGAATTAAAATACCTATGTAATAAACTGAAATTGTAGAACCTTTTTTTTAATCAAGTATTCTAGATGCAAGTTTGAAAGTACAGTAGAGGTCCTGCTAACTGGACCCTCTCGACATCCATTACTGGAAGAAAATTTTTTTAAAAAAGAAGAATATACAACCACACAAATTTTCTACTCTTGATTACATCGAGACAAAAAAATGAAAGCACAGAAAACAATATAAGCGACTTCGAACCACCGCCATCGGTAGATTTTCGAGGCCCCTTTTCTTACGCAAAATATTTTTCATTTTAAAATAAGTTTCCAATATTGGAGAGGAACACTTGATTATATTCCAAGACATAAAATCACAAACGGGATTCACAATTTTATTAATGGTGGCAAAAAAAAAAAAAAGACTATAGACAAGAAAGAAATAAAAAAAAGACCAGTTCTAGCAATCTAATTTATTAGTGTTATAAAAATTAAAATAACCACATTTGAATCCAGAGCAATGAATGATTTTACCTGAATTACCCTCGTCCTGAATTTCCGTTATATATCGTCAAGAATTCAGAATTATTGATAAATTCGAAATCAAAACTAAAAAAACTGTTTATATCTGAATTATTCTGCTACAGTTAAATATGTCAATACTTAATTTATTTCCATGTGGTATGAATTCAATCAAAAAAGAAAATTAAAAAACCTACTTTTTGTTGAAGAAAAAGTTATAAATATTTAGACGTGAATTTATATTGTTGATTTTAAAGTTTTATTGTACAATTGTTGTAATTGGAGTTACTATTTTATAATTATTTATTAAAATTAGTATTTCATCGTTACTTTCATTATCACTCACTGTTTATTGTCATCTTACCCTCTGAGTGCCTACCTATTTGGAACTTTAGCTATCAGGTTATAAAAGCTAGCTTTTTAAAGTAAATTAACGATCTTTTTGTACTTAATTATATCTCTCTGAAATATTTAGAAATATTTTATTTATGATTGCTTAAGAAGATATAAATACGAGCTAACCATGGAACTGTTTATGGAAATGGAGACGTTTGCGCTGCTCTGAGGCTTAATATTTATTGAAATTTATATTTATTAGAAACAGTTATACTAAAGCCAAATTCCTACCGACATTTTTACTTAAAATTTATTATCTTACTTCCGTTGCATACATTTTTAAACCCAGTTTTCATTTTAATTCAAATTTTTGAATAAACGTACCTTTTATTGCTGGTCCCGTCAGCTTCTGCCAGCTGTCTCACTGCCATCATAAAATGCTCTAGAATAATTCAGACATAATTGAGCTGAATTTTATCAATGAATTGATCTAGGCAAGATTCCACTACTCTAATAAAGGAACAAAACGTGTGGTCATCAGAAATAAAAATTATGTGAATACAGAGCAAGAAGTACTGCCAAGAAAATTAGTTATTTCAGTTTTTAAGTGGGAATAACCAATTCAGAGAATCAGCAAGTATGTAACCAATCCAGCACATTTG
>BGPR01030993.1:0-18317 GCA_013235015.1 Araneus ventricosus
TAGAACTACCAAAATTTTTGAAGTGAAGCTTCTTAACGCAGGCTTCGGGATGGGTAGTTAGCATAGAAAAACCGACCGTCTGGAACGGGAGTACGTCATACCAGCGCAGGCGCAATTGATATTCCTAATTTCTATTGCGTTTTTCAAGAGACAGAAGGACGTCGTACCAGGGCAGTCGCAGTTGACTTTCCTAATTCGGTTGCGTTGTTAAGTTCAGAAGTGAAGTTCGTACTGGCGGCATAGCATTTTACTACAGCAATAGTGATACTACTAATATTTTAACCCCAAACCTACTTATATCATTGGCACATACGGAGAATTTAAGTGTTCGAGTTTTAGGAATTTCGAAACTTTTTAATAGGGATTTCAGGCAGCGAATTCGAACTCGCAATCTTTCGACTCGCAGAAGGACGCTATCCCAGATAGTAATTTTAGTTTGCAGCAACCTTGCTCTGCAAACCTGCAAACTTACAGCAAGTTTGGCACGGCAAGAGTGCAAGCTTGAAACAAGTTATTGCAAACGACGAAGTCACCACGCGTCGAACTTGCAGCAAGCTTGCCGCGTCAAACTCATTGCAAACAATAGCAAAAACAGAGTCAACAGACACCTTAACCACTCAGCCAGCTGGACATCGATTATCTAACACAGATTACGCTAATATATCGTGCATCTACACGTTTTATTTTAAACTGTCTTTTTGATTTCATTCACTTTTTTTAAAATTTTGAGTTGAGACTATGATTTGAAGTCAAAGGGAGAGCGATTTTCGCTAATAACTACATTTTGCTAGTAGAATAAATTATGAAATTAGGGTTAAAAAGTAATTACTTTTAAAAATACGGCACACAAATTAAGTTATTATTTTTCAACAAAAATTGACTGTCTTTTAGGTTTAATTTTGTTTATGAACGTTAAAATTTCAACATTGAAAAAAGGCTATATGCAGTTTTCTTTACAGTGCGAGTTCTATATTTAGTTAAAAGATGGTGAATTTTTCAAAAGTAATTTTTTTATAAAAAGACCTAGTTAATTTTTTTCTAATTATCATTGATTTATTGAATTAATAGAAAGAAGGACGGTCTAGGAGATGCTATTAAAAATCGGATGTTTTTTAAAACAGGGACAAAAGTCAAAACCAGATATATACAACTGTATCCAGGTCGTGGTGTTTAAGTGTGCCGTGTCAACTTTGCAGCAAACTTGCATTGGAAGGAGGGTGATCGATTATGCTTTGTTACTTTGCAGGAAGTTTGTTGCAAAGTTGTCGCGTCAAGTTTGTCATGACAAGCTAATATCAAGAAAAATCACACTTGCTGCAAGTGTACATGTTATCTGGGATACTACTGTGCCCTACCCTGTCGAGTTTTACCTATTGGAGACATGTATGTAATGTTCCTAAATTGAATATTGTGTTAGCTGGTGATTTTAATGTTAATTTTGCGAATAAAAAATCAGAGCCACTTGCAAAATTTCTTTTTAATGAATTTAATTTAAATATTAACAGTAATCCGGTAGTGATGGCGGCAAAGTTTCATACAACCATTAATGCAGCTTTTTCCAGATGTATTAATAAAAAAGAATCGGAAACATTTGTATCCTATTTCAGTTATTACAAACCAATTGTTTCCATGATAGAATGTGACAATTAGATTAGATTTTTTTCTTTAAATATACAGATTAACAAAAATGTAAATAAATGTTTTTTTCAATAACTGCTTGCGTGTCTTATAACTTTTTTAATCTGTATTAGTCATAAATTATAAATAAATAATGAGATTATATATATTTGTACTTATTATCATTATTATAAATAAATAATTATAGAATTTTTATATGTTTTGTCTGATTTGTCGAGGCAAGCGTAAGAAAGAGAGAATGTGATTCTACCATTAAACTTTTAATTATATAGAAAAGCGTAAGAAGCTTCGATTCTGTCGTACGTCCATTCACCGACACACCCGCATTTTTTTTCTTTTCATTTTACAAATATACCATTTCGTGAAAATTCCGGTAAAAAAGCATTTTCTATACTCGCTGGGAATAATACACTAAGAACAATCTTTAAAAAATACTCTAATTTGTATTTACCATCCAATTAAATAAATAAAATTGTGTCTAAAGCTAAGATCAATGATTTTCATTTTCCACTTTCCCCAGTAAACAAACTATTGCATTTATTCCGAAACAAATAGTCCCCGACGTACATTATTCAATTAACATCAGATACAAATTTCTAGACTTATCACAACATCCGGTTACATTCAGATGAACCGAAATCGTTCAAACAAAACGGAATTTATTTATCTACAACGAAACCGTCCATTGCGCTTTGATAATTCAATAACTCAGATACCCCTCGGCGAATTTAGCATAATCATATTTGAGAGAAATACTCACAAGTTCTCGCCCTTTCCGGAGAAACATTATCCTGCTAAATTCTAGCGTCGTTTAACATCGTCCTCGAAGAACAATGCTCCTTATGCTTAGGGAGAATACTTAGGAAAGAATAGAACTTAGATGAAAAACCTACCGGTTTGATCCGAAAAACAGTTTTTTGTTTCGTTAAACCAGTTTTTCGGTCATTTTTTTGGCCCGTTTATAACCAGTTATTTCCATTTATTAAGTTTCCAGTTATAACAAGTTATTAAGTCCAATAGCCGGATAAAGAAACCGGATCGGAAGATAGGCTCGATTTTAGGTTCGATTAGACTAAAATTTACCAACTTATGAAGCTTTGAATTCCGTCATCTTAGGCCAATCAACGACAACCGCTTCCTCGAGGCGTCTGTTGTTTGGCGGATTACTGAAAGAACCTTTATAAACAGATGAATATAGGCCAATGAATTGATTTCCTGCAAAAACAATATCAATAAAAAAGTTTGTTTACAAACGGCGTTTGTTTTTTATAAAAAAAAACGCCGAAAACTGGTTGTTTCAAAAACCAGTTATTTTGAGCGGTTTTAACCGCCAAGTAAAACCGGAGGTGAAAAAAAACCTGATTAACCGAAAATAGGTTATTTTCGCAATGACTGCCATCTCTACTTTTGATGTATTATAAGAGCAGCGGAAGTGTGTTAGCATGCGAAAGGAAAACAATATGGGCTTTTTGTGCTTCATAGTGTACTGCAAAAAACTGAGTACGGACTTTCGGTGTCTTTTTTCAAAACCGATAGGGTCCGAAATTTGATACACGCCTACGGTCATAACAATAAAACTACATACTAACTTTTATCCTTCTTACTCCTTTCCTCTTTTGGCGCTTTTTGTGCTTCATAGTGTACTGCAGAAAACTGAGTACGGACTTTCGGTGTCTTTTTTCAAAACCGATAGGGTCCGAAATTTGATACACGCCTACGGTCATAACAATAAAACTACATACTAACTTTTATCCTTCTTACTCCTTTCCTCTTTTGGCGCTTTTTGTGCTTCATAGTGTACTGCAGAAAACTGAGTACTGACTTTTGGTGTCTTTTTTCCCACCAATAGGGTCCGAAATTTGATACACGCCTGCAGTCATAACAATGAAACTAGGTACTAACTTTTATCCTTTTTACTCCTTCCGTTTTTGGTGCTTTTTGTGTTTCATAGAATACTGACAAAAACCGAGTACGGACTTTTGGAGTTTTTTTCCTCCAAAGATAGTGTCCAAAATTTGATTCACGCCTTCGGTCATAACAATAAAACTATGTACTAACTTTTATCATTCCTGCTCTTTTAGTTTTTAAGGATGATGTTCGCATGCTCAAGAACACACACATACAGTCGTCCCGTAGACGAATTTCGTTTAACATTTAATAGAAATCTACAAATCTGGTGTTAGGACTATGAACGGTTTATAGTACATATACAATTGGTGCAAAAGAATGAATACCAATAAATTATACAATTTTTACTTTCACTTAAGTAATTACCCACCTTTTCTAGATTACCTAGAAGAACCTTGACCTATAGTGGAACAATTGCTGAAATAAATCTATATTCGCATTATGAAACTAATAGAGAGATACAAGAGATCAAATTGATTTTGAATTAAATATTTTTATTTACACATTAAAAATTTTATCTGCCAACTTTAAACTAATAATATTCTAGAATATTGAAATAACAGAGATTGTTCTGATGCACAGAACCAACACATAAAAACCAAACAAAAAATATACACATTGATACAAAAACAAGTAGAAAATATATTTATGCTGCAGATTTTAAGATTTCAGAGGATACTAAGAAAATAAGAGATTGAAAGAAAATAGAGAGTTCTCTGTTGAAACTATACTTGTCGTATCATAACTGGGCAAAATCTTACTTCATAAAAAAAAAAAAACTTTTGCTGCTGCTGTGCTGAGCTAGGGTTCTTACGTAACAAGAATTAAAATTCGAAATGGTTGGGGAAATTGCAGATTTTTTTACTATAAATCAGTGCATGATCAGTTTCAATGAATTTAATACGAAAATTTAATGGTTGGTGATCATGCAGATATTTACTGCAGATCAGTTTATGATTTGGTTTCAAAGAACTTTCTATTCAAACACTCGCTGTTCTCTGTCTTGATTCAAAGGATTACCTTTTTTGTTCACTCTCCACACCACTGAAACAACTTCTTTCTGAAGAGGCCCAGGATATCGGATCGACGGTTAGCACCACACATTAGCAGCATGACGTCTTTCCAAAAAAATATTTAAACGCCGATTTTGTTGGTCATCTTTTGTAGATTTGTGCTACATCATCCAACAGATTCATTTTATGCCCATCAGCACGCCCGAGAGGACGAGAACCGAATGAAAAATTCAACCGAACTCGGTACCTCCAGACGTGCGACCGTTATATTCAGTATTTTAAAAACAATAAGCCCTAGACAAAGGAAAACCTCAGCCAGGTGACGCGCGACAGTTAACACACAAAAGCTTCCGCCGTTAAAAATGGCGAGCATATAGTTCCGTGAAATAAAAGTGATTTACAATTTAATAAACAGTGAAACATTAAAAGAAATTACATAAAACGTTAAAGCGATAATTAATTAAATTGATTGATATAAAAATAAAAATGATAAATGATATTTAATAAAACTAAAAAAAATTCGTTGAGAATTCAAAAGTTGCCACAAGATAAGAAAGAAACTTTTGTTGTGAAAATATAAATTATTTAAAAGTACTGGCAAAGCCGGAAAATGATGTAATTGCATTTTTGAAATCTAGCAGACTACATACCTAATTTCATATCTAACTCATTTCGGTTTTAAGTTATCGTGTTCACAAACAGACAGACAGACATAATCCAAGGATTGCTTTTTTCGGCCACAGGGAAATCTAAAAGTGGAGATTCATCAAAATCTGGAGGTTGAATTTTTTCATTGCATTTCTTTCTTTGTATGTTTCGTATGCAAGAAAATAATAACACAGAAATTGTAAATTCCAATTTAGCATTCTTTTTGTGGGGTCAACTCCCACGGGGCGGGACTGCGAGTACACGGATATGAGTAGCTGCCGGATAAGTAAGCAGGAACTCTCCTCCCCTGTGGATATAGAATCGGTGGGGCTTGGGTACCTCCACCAATGATGCGACGTACCTCCTTCCGGAGAGGTCGGGCCGTAGCCAGGGGATTGGCTACTAGGACTCCGGCCTCAGTACTCGAAGCTATTGCGGCGGCTGTCATTCCAATTTTCTGGTTACCACAGGGATCTATCCTATCAGGGGGCACCTCGATTTCACGGATGAGAAGCCGCCGGATGAGTAAGTGGGTTCTCGCTACATCAATGGTGGTGTGGCTCTTCGGGCCCATCTCCGATGATGGGTCGTACCCCAGTAGAACGGGGGTCGTCGCATGATCTGCCCGATGAAGTCGTGGCGGCCTGTGATTCCATGCAGAATCGAATACTAAGTCAGGACGGGGTGATTGCTTGTTTGTGATTACCACAGGAATCTCGAGAATGAAAAGCCTTTGGAACTCTGCAGATGACCTCGTTGATAGAATTGCGACCATTCGTGAGACGTGTGCGAGAAGTTTGTTGTGTTAGAAACAATCCTTCTACCAAATTTTTTAACAATAAGAATGCTTTCTCTATATAAACCAGAATTTAAAAACAATAGTAACATATGTGATCAGGAGTTAACAGGGAAAGGAGAATGTTGTATATTAAACTTTTATTTTTAATTTTGGCCCAGATTTACAATATTTGTTGCAAAACCACAAACCGAATTTCATATGTCTAAATGGTTGCGTTTTAAGGTAATCGGACTCGCACGTGTGAATATTAACACATATTTCATCGGGCCGATTGCATAAAAACCAATAACGCTATAGGCGCCTATGGAATGCTTTTACCATGCCAATTTGATCATTGTGCCCGCTAGGGTTTCAGTGTTTACTTTGATTGGTGCGAAACTGAATTTTTCTTTATCGTGTTTTGAAAACCTTCCATCTTTATTTACAATTAACAACTAATAACAAATTATTTTCAACTTTAAGACATTCAAGAAGGAATTCATTCTACTTTATGTCGCATACATACACACAAAAAACCCCCTACAAAGTAAAAATGTTTACATCCTTATAACAGATTGCGACTCTCGGTCGTCGTCGAAACAGAAAAACTTTACAAAGCATTTCTCGCCAAAAAAGCGAAAGATCGCCAAATATTGGCATCGAAAACACTCCCCATAGGCGTCTATAGTGGGATCGGTTTTTATGCGGGCCGATTGGGGTTGCGCGAACACCGGTAGCAGGCTTATCTCAGAAGAGATCTTAACATATTGTGAGCGATATCACAGATAGCAATTTTAGTTTGCAATAAAGTTGCAGCAAGTTTGACACGGGAAGAGTGCAAACTTCTCACAAGGTTGCCACGTCAAGATCATTGCAAACTATAGCAAAAACAGAATACAAAGAAAACCTCGGATTCGAACCCCCCGAAAACCCACTTCATAGCCAGACGCCTTAGCAACTGAACCAGCGGAACTCTGAAAGAGGAAGATAGATTGCGCTAACAGATCGGTGCATTTACACGTTTTATTTAAAACTGTTTTCTTGATATCATTAATATTTTAAATTTTGAGTTGAGAATATGATTTGATGTCAAAGAGAGAGCGATTTTCGCTAATAACTGCGTTTTGCTACTAGAATAAATTATTAAATTAGGGTTCAAAAGTAATTACTTTTAAAAATATAATTTATTATTTTTCAACAAACATTGACTGTTTTTTGGGTTTAATTTTGTTTAGGAAAGTCAAAATTTCAACATTAAGAAAAAGGCGATATATACTTTTCTTTAAAATGCGCGTCCTATATTTAGTAAAAAGATAAAGAATTTGTCAAATTTTTTTAATAAAAAATTAGTTTTTTTACAAATTATCATTGACAGATGATTCATTTTCCTTCGTAATTTCATAATTATGGGAATTTTTAACGCAGATTTTTTTAAATTGTTTAGAAAAGGCTAGAGAACAATATATATTTTTTCATAAAATCGAAAATTTTCGTGGTTTAATAATAGTACGTCCCCTTAATCAAAATCCGGAGGACGAATTTTTCGATGATAACTATATTTTTCTTTTTTTACTTCCATTACCACAACGTAAAATAATTGGCGTTGGTGCGAAATAATGAAAAGCTTCGGCAGCAAGATTTGTTGCCTCGTTGTTTTGGGGGAAAGAACGGCCCAATCAATTTGGAGGCAATAAAGTGCCGACTTATTACGAGAATAACATGATTAAGTGACGAGAACACACATTATGATATTGCTTGGCGATTTTAAATGGGCTCGTATTGAGCAGACGAGAGCGAAGATAATAAAATATGGTGTAAATTTAGTGCCGGTGTTTGTATGAATTATGGGAGTTATTTCTCGCCGAAGGCTGTTTTTAGTTCTTTTATGCTTCCACGTCCTTTCTGTTATGACACTTACGTAAAATGTTATTCACGGGTAATTATTTATATAACATTGCTCATTTGAGATCTTAACCCTCTGAGCGCCCAATTATTTTGAACTTTTAGCTTGTCGGGATAGAAAATTTAGCTTTTAAAGCGAATGAACCACCCTTTTTTGTATTTAATCATATCTCTGAAATCTTAAGAATACTTTATCCCTGATTTTTTAAGAAAATATACACATAAATACGAGCTATCTGCTTTTGAACCGAACATGAAGAACGTAAAAAGAAGTTTGCGCAGCTCGGAGGGTCCAGGAAAATTATCTCCAACGATTGAATTGAAATTTGTACATAATTTAAATGATAAGGTTATAAGTTTTCATATTAGCTGTAAATCGCGGCAAGCGACATTCGTGATGCAAAAATCATTTAACACGCTCTACAAGGCATACCGTTGAAATGTAGTTCTACATACTGTCAACAGATGGCGCCATCAAAAGCTACTCTATATAAAATTTAAGAAAGGCGTAGTTCGGGTGGCCCGCGCCGTAGATCTTTCATGAAAACTTCGGGATAAAATCATAAAACAAGTATTTCGTATTAATATGTAATTTAATCACCGACCTCTTTAGTACAATATTTACACAGAGTAGTATAATGGTTACAGATTAGATAAATCTGAAGCTGTCACAGACCCTTGCGACTTGCGATAAACTTTGGAAACTTAAATAGCTCATTTGGTCTTGTTTTCATAAAAAAAGAAAAGGGAAGATAGAACTTTTAAGAAAAATAAATAGTGTGCACTTTCTTCCAAAAAGACGGCATTTT
This sequence comes from Araneus ventricosus, assembly GCA_013235015.1. Classification (NCBI taxonomy): domain Eukaryota; kingdom Metazoa; phylum Arthropoda; class Arachnida; order Araneae; family Araneidae; genus Araneus; species Araneus ventricosus. The sequence continues at coordinate 8,697 of BGPR01030993.1, forward strand.
GAACTATAAAAAAGAACAGAACAGAAGTTCGTCAGCGGTTTTAGTCAAAGTACAGGGAAAAAAAGAAACACCTAATGAACTATTCTATTGCTCTTTCGTAATAATAAAATTTGCTGAAATTACATTATATATTAGCACAGCGCCACCGATTGACGAAAATCAATTATTTTTCTTTTATTTTTTCTGTTTTCATAGAGAGCATCAGTGATTCTCTATTCTAGTGAAATTTTGTTTCGTTTGGAGCCATACAACCGGCTCTAGAGCCTTCTCAACAGGCGAACTTTAATTATAAGGTTAGTTGATTTTCCCTTCTTTATTTCATTCCCATTCATTCATCGCCACTTTATAAAAAGCGATTAAAAGCTAAAAAAATAGAAAACATATTTCCTTTTGAACTAGAGAATTTTTGAAAGGAAATTGACAGGTCATTTCCACTAATTGATTATACAGGGTTCCTAATTATATCCGTTACACTCCCCTTAACTTCTAAACGGTGACAGTTTAGGCCATAAAGTTGGTGTCTAGGCATACTAAAAAGGCTATGCGCTACTCGATGAGACAACTTACGACGCCATCTATCGGCAAATTTTGGAATTAGTGGTCCTATCTCGTAAACGGCGAAAGATACGAGATAAAAGTTAATTAGAAAGTTGTAGAACATTCTCGATTTAGTACGAAAAGACACCTTGCGCACATTAATACTCAAAACAGAATGCAAAAAATGAACATCTGGTTGGTCACGATTTCTAAAATTGTCATGTCATAAAGAGTGGAAGAAAGAAACTGAGACGCGTCCCTGTCTTCTGGATAATTTATTTATATTGTTCAAAATGCTCTCCGTTAGCCACTATACACATTTACACTCTGGACTGGATTTCTCGCTGCACATTGTGCAACATAGCAGGTGTTACGGAGGCACAAGCATCAGCAATGCGTCGTCGAAGATCCTGCAATGTTGGCGGGAGGGTCGCATATACCTGCCCTTTTATGTGTCCCCATAAGAAGAAGTCCAATCGCTTCACTCGCGTTTCACGACGCCATAGTGTTGAAAATCACAATCAAACAAATGTTCATTTTTTTGCATTTTGTTTTGAGTATTAATGTGCATAAGGTACCTTTTCGTACTAAATCGAGAGTGCTCTACAACTTTCTAATTGACTTTTTTTCTCGTATCTTTCACTGTTTATTTATTTATTCAAAGAAAGCACACTACAGAGATGACTCCATTCACAGAGCGCATGATCAAAAACATACAAAAAAACAAGCCAAAAAGTGAATTAAAACACAAAGAAAAAAAGTAACTGCAGAGAACACAACAGTTCAAAGCTCGAAACCTTATCAATTATAAAAGTGTAAACACAGAAATGTTTTAAAATGAAAACACACAATTACAAAAGCACTACAAATACAATGAGGCTCCTAAAGTCCATGTTGTACACCTTCACATTAAAATTATAAAAAAATCACACACTTTTTTTAAAAAAAATTTAGAACACAAAATCAAAACGTTGTTCAAAAATGTTTGCGACATAGGACCGCTAATTCCAAAATTTGCCGATAGATGGCGTTGTAAGTTGTCTCATCTAGTATTGCATAACCTTTTTACTATACCTAGACACCAACTTTAAGTCACCGTTTAGAAGTTAAGGGGGTGTAACGAATAAAAGTGGGAACCCTGTATATAAACTTAAAGCATCACTGTTCATAGGAAGATGTTTTGCAAATTATGATTAGTACATAGCAATGAAAATATTTAGTACTTTTCAATACAGCAACAAAAAAATTTAAGATAAAATAAGAAGACCATTCCCATGTTCGAAACAAATCCGCATCAGAAGGTCATTGAACTTCATCTCTTTCAGGCCATACAAACAGTAGCCGTCTCCAGTCTTCACAAATACGTTTTTTTCCGAAGATTTTAAGTTCATCTGAACCTCCTCACCACCATAAATTTCGTTCTGAAGCACACTGCCAAAGCACGTCGATTGCTATACAGTTATTTTTTTAAATTTCATTTTGGTTAGATGCAGCAGAAAACATACTTTTAACCATACTTTTGGGTGCGGGCTACTTCTGCAGCTACACGAAACAATTCTAAAACAGAATTATAGCTATCACAAATCCGAGCTACAAAGCTATCAACACTATTCTCCTTATGAAACTCATTTGATTTCTCAAGAGAAGAAAAGTTTCATTTTCTCCTCCCTTTTCCACAGTGACCCATTTTTATTTTAAACTCTCCCAACACTCCATGACGGGGGTCGATTGCCATTTGTTATCCCTTTTATCTCCTGCAGCTTCCATCTCCATTCTGTTTTCGATATTTTCCTCCTCCCAACAGCCCATCAAACGAACCTCACGCATGAAAATCGTTCGGCATTTCTGGAAAAGGCTCCATCAGTCTTCGAAATGCCAGTGCTTTGGTAGGAAGAGGGTGGAGGGATTGCCTTGCCGATTGCGTTTGAATAAAAATGTACCCATCCCCACCTCTGCTATGATGAATGAATCGGGAAATGTCTCGTGCCCAGAGAGATGATCAAAAGGAATCCATGAAAGTTATATTTACCTTTCGGTTTGAATCTTTGTGCTTTGGAAGGCAATCTAATTTGAACTGGAGAGTGCCACTTTAACTCTTTGGGGTTATGTGGGCTATTCCACCTTTTGCTTAGCTTTTTGTGGATGGTTGAATGTTTATTAACGAACCTCGAAAAGTTGAAATTAATATCATACGGGGTGTGCGCAAATGAAGTGACACATTTCAAAAATTAATAAAAAGAAACTAAAAATGTTGGAACTATGATTTTTTTTTAAGATGAGAGAGCATCTCAAAAAGTTTTTTTTCAGATATGTAACATGCCATTTCGGTGGTCTAGGGGGTCGTACCCAGAGAGATGATCAAATGGAATCCATGAAAGTTATATTTACCTTTAGATTTTGGTCTTTGTGTTTGGGAAGGCAATCTAATCTGGACTGGAGAGTTCCACTTTGACTCTTTGGGGTTATGTGGACTATTCCACCTTTTACTTAGCTTTTTATGCGTGGTTGAATGTTTACTAACCAACCTCGAAAAGTTGAAATTAATATTATACAGGGTGAACGCAAATGAAGTGACACATTCCAAAAATTAATGAAAAATAAAAAAACTAAAAATGTTGGAACTATGAATTATTTTAAATGAGAGCGCATCTCAAAAAGGTTTTTTTCAAATAGGTTACATGCCATTTCGGTGGTCTATTGGTCGTGCCCAGAGAGATGATCAAAAGGAATCCATGAAAGTTATGTTTACCTTTCGATTTGAGTCTTTTTGTTTTGGAAGGCAATCTAATCTGGACTGGAGAGTGCCACTTTAACTCTTTTGTGTTATGTGGGCTATTCCACCTTTTACTTAGCTTTTTATGCAGGGTTGAATGTTTATTAACCAACCTCGAAAAGTTGAAATTAATATTATACAGGGTGTACGCAAATGAAGTGACACATTCCAAAAATTAATGAAAAATAAAAAAACTAAAAATGTTGGAACTATGAATTATTTTAAATGAGAGCGCATCTCAAAAAGGTTTTTTTCACATAGGTAATATGCCATTTCGGCGGTCTAGGGGGTCGTAAAATACTGGAAATTAAAAATTTGTTTACAGCCAATATCTGAGAAAGTATTAAACCTGGAAGAAAAATAAAAGCATGTATTTTAGGGAATTTTATGCTCTTTAATTTGTTAATTAACATGTAGTGCGAAAGCTGAATAGTTTACGTGATATTCAAGAAGAACTAAAAAAGGAAAAAAGAAAACACGCATCGGCTTCTGCTGATCGGTAGCCACTGCGCACGGAATTTTCTCGCTGTAGCAAATTTGGAACGGCGTAACGCCGCATTACTTTTCAGAAAAAACTTTTTGAGATGCGGTCTTATTTTTAAAAAAAACTTATTTCCAACATTTTTAGTTTTTTTTTATTAATTTTTGAAATGCGTCACTTTATTTGTGTACGTATACTGTTTAACATTTTATCAGTGTTTTTTAATAACGGTGGCAATGATATAAACTGATAATAAATTCATAAATAAGTAATAAGTAAAAATAAAAAATTACACAGATCGAAACGCATTAGTGGACTATCGGGATAAAGATTGGCGAATTGTTTAGAACAGTGAATATTTGTTTTTATTAACCCTCTAATAGCCCAATTATTTTGAACTTTTAACTGTCAAATGAAAACTTAGTGAAAACTTAGCTTTTAAAGCAAATGAATCGATCTTTTTTGTATTTTATTATATCTCTGAAATCTTAAGAATACTTTACACATGATATTTTAAGAAAATATACGTATAAATACGAGCTATCCACTGCTGAACTGAACATGAAAAACGGAAAAAGACGTTTGCGCCGCTACGAGGTTTAATGGTAAATACCATTTCTATCCTTAAAAATATTACAAAGAGTGAATATAAAATTTTATATGAAAAAAGATTGTAATCTGATGTTTTAAACAAATTTAGAAGCAGAATAAATGATGAGGGCTTTTTGATCCTATCACGCAATTTATTCAAAAGTATAAATAAAATTGCAAATTATTCTGGATTATTGTTGAAATTTTGAGTAACACTTTATATTGAATCACAGAAAATAAATATATATCAAAGGCAACTTATACAAAATGTTCTTATTATTTATAAAACAGGATCTATAATCATGGAAATTTTTTACAAATTGTTAAAAAATGTCCATAATTTCTTTTTGTATATTATTTTGAAATAATCTCATTTTATGCACAAATATATTCAAAGTACGTATAAAAAAATGTGAATGGTAATTTTCCTTAGAACTTAGCGACTGCTTCTGAGCTAGAAGCACGGAAAAATAACTAAAAACTCTTGCAAAAATTAAACAGACAAACAATAAAGTTTAACATAGTAAGCTACAGTAGTACTTACTAAATTTTTGCTCTTAAGGAGCAAGTTTACAAGGATAATAAAAAACCAAGAAACATTTATGTGGAAGTAATAACAATAAAGAAACCAGAATGATAGATAAGAACTAAAGAAGTAACCATAACTTCCATTAATTCGGGAAATAGCAGAACAGTTCTCTAAATAATGTATAAAAATTATTGTGTTGCCACACGTTTGCGAAAATTTCTTTCAAGATTTCCGAACCCTACGAGAAGCTTTAACCTTCCAGAGGGCGCACTAAAATTTTTAACACGAGCGGGCGCGCGTCGTAATTTTTCGACATAAGTTTCTTAATTTTTACCCTTATAATTGTAAATTACTTCATTATAGTAATAAGAGATACATCAGAAAAGCAAATCCAATCCTGTCATCAAGATTGAAAATAAATTTTTATTTTATTTGCAAAATCAAAAATTACACTGAAGTCAGAGAATGCAATGACATTCAATACTATTATTTTCTAAAAAAAGGTATTAAGTAATATAAAATAAAAAAAGTATAATATCAACTAAGATTGTACAACAAATACTTTCTTCTTAGTTTCTTATCATTGTCCTTGCATTCGAAACATTGAACTTTTGGCAGAGAGTGACGTTTAAAAGTGTACTATATATTGCACATACTGTATTTCATGGATTTTGGTGATCGTTTTATTTCTTTCAAACAAAATCCACAAGATCATTTTCTCAATGCTGGTTGCTGTTCACTTACTTTTCAAGTTGTGATGTATAATTTAGTTTTTTTGTCATATGGTGATTATCAGATTGTTTGGGCTCGAGTAGTGAGATGTTTTCATAAGATTGAGGTTTTTCAAGAAAATTCTTCGGCTTGGTGGATTATTGGCAGGCTTAATATGTATAAATATTTTTGACGATGTAAAATGAAATATTAAATCGGTTTAATGCGCACTGGATATATAATGATCAAACTGAAACGTTAAGACGTGAAAAGTTTTTTTCAAATTACACGAGCGGACGCGCGTCGTAATTTTTACGATAGAAACATAAAACAGTATGAAATCACCTTGAAACTCGGACAAACCCATTTAATCCTGGATAGAGGGGTCTGAAGGAATAGCAATGACCTTCAGACAGTTTTGACTCCGAATGTGAGAGCATGAAAAATCCCATTTGTCGCAAAATTTGCGCAGACGCGCTCGCTGGAAGGTTAATAAGTTACCAAAAACGGGTTGCATTAATAAGTTACCTAAAGCGGATTACATTGACTTCTTTTTTAAAAACAATCATAGTCGCAACCTACTATATTCTCCTCCCTTACATTTTTATGTATTCATGTGTAAATTTGAATGTACAGGTTACAAGTTTTAAGCAAAATAAAATGTAAACATTTGTACTTTTTGCACCTATTTTACACATTTCAAAAGAAACAGAATTAAGAAAGTGTGCAATAACAGGACATCGTATTTACAAGCTACAGATAATTTAATTAGAAACCTACACTACAACGATTTCCCAAAAATTTACTGTATTATTGAAGAATCAATTAAGGGAGGTATATGTAACTCTGAATAAACTTTCGTTACTGAAGGTTTGCCCACATAATTTTTTATATTTTTCACCTCTTAGCTTGAAGTTTTCTTGCCAATCAATAGATGGAGTTAGGATCACTTGCCTTTTTCACAGTAAACTAAATAATCCTTTGTTCTCCTGCAAAGCCATCTTGCCTTAGGTCCCTTATCCCTTTCGAATATGAAATTCTTGTTTTCAGGTGTGGAACAAGTTTTCTCTCATCTGCCATCTTATTAATTGCAAATTCTTCTATCTTAGAAAATGATCTACTCAACTCTCAGCGTCAGATTTTCGAGTCACGAGAGGTCAAATTTTGGACATTGGCAACCCACTTCGCAGAAAAAATCCCAATTTTGAATCCTTCCGAGGGGTGACCCTTGATGTAGTCCCCAGGCCAGATTTTCCTTTAAATTTAGCGAACTTACTTTTGTCGTATTCTATTCATTGATATTTCGGATGACGCTGCATTTTACGCGCACATGATACAGTTTGTCTTGTTTTATCATTTTCACTTTGAAATGCGATTTCTCTGTGTTAGGTTTGTTTCTTACTTTGATACTCAACTATCAGCATGATATTTTCGGGTCACTAAAGGTCAAAATTAGGACATTTGCCACCCACTTCGCATAAAAAATCCCAATTTTGAATCCTTTCCAGGGGTGACCCTTGATGAAGTCCCCATGACATATTTTCTATTAAATTTAGCGAAATTACTTTTGTCGTATTCTATTCATTGACATTTCGGATGACGCTGCATTTCACGCGCACATGATACAGTTTGTCTCGTTTTATCCTTTTCACTTTAAAATGCGATTTCTCTACGTTGGTTTTGTTTCTTATTTTGATTTTGAATACTTCCTTGCAGCTACACAATGGGAGGAAGTTGCCCTTAAGAGTCCCTCGAACCACTTTTTGAAGAAATGTCTTCGTATAAATATATTACACAATATTTCACTATGAAAATCAGACGATGAGATGGAAACACAATTGCATGCTCGAAGTATAGAAAAGATTTATTCCCATATTTTTTACAGAACTATAAATGTAATTACCGGATCCAATTTCCAACTCTCTCTAGCAAGTAAATTTGACTTCCAGTTGGTATTTCTTTGCCTTCTGTAACAAAATAGATGCCTCCAATGCTTTGAACTTGCATTTATTATGGATCTAGAAAATAGCAAAGTAGATGGCGCGTCACATTTTGGTTGATTTATCGTTTCTAAATGCGAGTGCGTTCTTTGTAAAAATTTCAAAATAAAATCTCAAAAAGTGACTTTAAATATCAAAAATTCGGAAGAAATCTTGAGAGCACATTTTTATATCTTAAAATTCCGTGCATATTCTCTTATATAATGAAGAAAATAGTATTTCATGTCAGACGTCTTGCTTTTAAATAACACGCTTAATCATTTAATTTTATCTTCTTACATAAAGGCATGCGAAAAATATCTTTATTTCTTCTCTAACTGTACGAATGCATATGTTAAAAGCATAGCCAATTACAGGCTACGCTTTTGTAGATTTTGTAGATCTTTTGTAATTTTTTTTGTTCCATCTTTGGTTGTTTACACTATTCCAATAATTAAACTGCTGATTATCATTTATGGTGAATCAAATTTCGCAACTAGTTTGTTAATCAAAAAGAGTAAATTCTCCTTTTGTAATTAATGCTTTTTTACTTAAAATGTTTCTAATCATGGAACTTTTAATAATAAGTGGCAAAGTATTTATCCTTCAGTCTTGCTCCTTAAACAAACAAAAAGTAATCAGTTTGAAGTGGATTTTTTATATCTGGATATCAAACGATAGACAAGCTAGGTAAATACAACCTTTGTTCCGTAACATGTTTTTTAAATGGTCGTGGTGAAACTCAATGGAAATGGAACGAACTTTATAAAGATCAAAATATTTCTTTCCATTTTTAAAATTTTATTCACTCTAGATAAAAAAAATATTTCTGTATTGATCTCCACTTTCTGTGAGATATCTGATAAGAATGGTTTTGTGATTTCAATATAATATAACAAATTTTCTCAGAAACGATGCTTAACTCTTTAATCCCGAGGCCACTTTTTTTCTTCTGGCTCCTTCAAAACCGGGCTATTTTGGGAGGCCAGACATGAATTGGACTCTCCCAACATGGGGGGTCATTTACTCCGCCACCCCACATCTGTTGTAACCTTCCCTTAAGGCGAGAGGAAATGAGCTGTGGTTGGCCAATTATAATTGGAGCACCTAACACGCTTATCTCCTAAGCGATCTCAGAAACTCACCTCCCCTCAAAAGAAGCGAACCGCCTCAGACCGGCCTTTGCCGTAGTTAAGGAAAAATTTCCAGACCACCTCGCTAGGTATGAGAGAGTTAAAACAGCTTAAAACTAGTCGAATTTCATACAGTATTCCCTTGATAAACAAATATTCCTTAAAATATTACAAAATTTTCCTTTATTTCAGAGTTGAGATATAAATCCTTTATTAGAATACTGCTGAAAATTAATAATTATGATAGTGCTACACAGGGTATTACTGCTACACAGGATATTACTGCTACACAGGGTATTACTGCTACACAGGATATTACTGCTACACAGGATATTACTGCTACACAGGGTATTACTGCTACACAGGGTATCCACTCTAATCGTGACCCGAAGGCTAACTTCTAAACCCTTAGAGATGGGCACACAAATCTTCGTGATAAAATGCTTTAAATGAAGTAAAGAATTGTGTGTTTAACTCTTTAATCTCGAGGAGGCGTTTTACTTCTAGCTCCTTTAAAACCTGGACTTTTTGGGAGGCTAAGACATGAATTGGACTCTCCCAACCTGGGTGGTCATTTACCCCGCCACCCCACATCTGTTGTAACCTTCCCTTAAGGCGCGAGGAAATGGGTTGTGGTTGGCAAGGACAATTGGGCACCCTACCGCACTTATCTCCTAAGCGATCTCAGAACCTCACCTCCTCTCAAAAGAAGCCAACCGCCTCCGACCCGCCTTTGTCGTCGTTAAGGGAAAATTTCCAGACCGCCTTGCTCGGTATGAGAGGGTTAAAACTAGTCGAATTTCATACAGTATTCCCTTGATAAACAAATATTCCTTAAACAATTACAAAATTTTCCTTTATTTCAGAGTTGAGATATAAATCCTTTA
>BGPR01030994.1:0-18317 GCA_013235015.1 Araneus ventricosus
CTATATCTTATATGGCTTTATAAAGAACTTAAGATAGACTGACTGTGAAATCTGTTTTAATTACATTGCGTGTATTTTCTTACGTGAATAAATACCTTCTACTTTCTTAGCTTTAATTTTCTACACCAGATGCTTCTAAATTCAGATTAATCTAAGAAAAGAAAAAGGAACCATTGCAAATAGAAAAACAGATTTAAACACTTCGAGACTGACGAACACCTGGAATTAAAATGTTTAATCAAGTGTTGGAATGCTCTCTAAATCACCAATAGGAAAATAAAATATATTCTACTTAATACTAAGATCAGAAAAAACAAATGCTGAAGATTCGAGTTCTTCTGCAAGAAAAGTTTATCGTTAAATTCTTCAAACAAACGATGAGTAAATAAGTGAAAGTACTCGAGAATTAATCCATCCAATTTAAATCAAGCTCAGTGGAAAAGAATTTTTACGCTCCTCATTTAGCTTTAGAGCATCGATTTTTTAAATAACTGGAAGGTAACGGATTTTAAAGAATATAAAAATATAAAAGGATTATAAGTAAAATGTGTTCCATTTAAAGAGAGTGAAAGATAGTAATACCTCCTAAACTAATATGCATTGATTCCGGATTTTATTTCTTTGTATTAAATATATTTTACACGCGTTACTTTTAGAAATTTCTATGAATATCTAAAATTTTCAGACTTATTTACTTTCTCTTATACGAATTATACAAGAAAGAAAGTATAGAAATAATCAATAAACTCAGCATACCTTTCCATCTTTCGTTAACAAGAAAGCAAAAATGGGTCTGAAACTGAATTTAGTACTTTTCTTTAATATTTTTCTATTTAAAAAATCAACTTTACCAATTATAAATTATTTTATATACAAACAAAAGTAGAAAATAAAACCAGAATGCTGATAGATTCTTTGAAAGTCGTAATAAATTTTAGAGAATTGCCCAAGTTCATAAATTAAATTATTATTTTTCAACCTTTTACTTTCTCGTGTACGAAAACTAATTATTGCAATCGTCAAAGGATTCGAACCCGAGATTTTGATGAATCACTACGTCTCAGACCTCCCGGAGTCCGACAATCTATATTTGGAATTTCATCTATCTGTCTGTGAACTCCTTAGTTCAAAAATCCAATGGGATTGGATGGATGAAATTTGGTTTATGGTCTCCACACCCAAACTGTAGATTGTAGATTCCTGTATAATTTTTGAGGATATCCGTCTGCATGAAGTTTATCCGTAAACCTGGAGTTTCGGGTGCGGACTATTTTCTCGCCAATTTCCTGAGGCGCAATTTTATTTGCCGTCGCCAAATACTGTTTAGGATGCGCAGTGAGTTTTTTATAGGTCTCCTGCACATTTTATGCCTACGGAATCTCAAAACGAGAGATTGACCACGCAATGCCTTCGGCATTACAAGTATGCACCGGGCAAATTTTTTAACTTAAAGAAACATCAACGGCTTTGCTTTCAGCAAAGCGGGGCCCTCGTAGCTTCGCCTTTTCATTGAGAAACGAAACAGACAGGGAAAGCACGAACACAGGAAAACACGACTTCTGAAGACGATGAAACATAGCAAGGGAACCATTGTTTCTAGAAAAAAACATTCCCTGTTCGATATTTGGAAGCCATAATCAGCAACACACAGAAAGAAAATCAGCAACTTAAATGAACGAAAATCTTCAGAAGAGAAGAGAACGGCTACTGAAAAAATCGTTTGGTAAATGATCAAGAATTCCAAACGAATTATTATTCAAATTCGTACGTCGACCAATCAATTCGAAGAGAGCAGACAGTGGACTAATGGAAATGAGTCGAAATTAAGGGCATGCGCCGTAGACCGGTAAACAATTCAATGCCTGCGCAGGCGCAAACGAAGCAGAAAAAATGTTCAATTAGCATCCAAAAGAAATGTTCTGGCAATCTCTCTCTTGGCGACAAACAATTGGCGAGATTAAGGGAACCGAAGTGAGTACGCAACCTAAATTCCAGTTTTACCAGTTTATGTATCTTTCTGTCAGTGTGCATATGAACACATTGCCAAAAAACGAAGAGAGAGATAAAATTTGGCTTATGATTTCATCATCAGAATTATAGATGTGTATCATATTCTGGACGAAACATTTCTAGCGATTGACCTTTCGTCGATCTCTATGTTCGAGTGCAAGTGAATTCGATAACTCAAAAAATGCAACTATTCGGGATCTTTCTTTGAAATTCTAACTAGTTAATTCTGGAATATTCCTTATCTGTATAAATACTGAATCAACAAGTTTTATGTTCTCTTGCGGTACGAGTTGCTTCCAGCCAATAAATCTACTTTATTGTTAAACTACATTCTGTAATTATTTACATCTTTGAGACAATATTTCCTTACAAAAGCAAACATTGCCTCATTTTATTCCGAAAAAGTAGCTCACATTTACTTCTAAAGAATCCCATCTACTACTCCTAATACTGCATTACTCAAATGACCTTGGCGATGGCATAAGAACATGTCCATTCTCATCAGTGGCAAATCCAGGATTTTGGTCTGGGGTGGGGGCTGAGGTTTAAAAAGTTCTGTATCGTCGTGACAAATGTCAAATCTTATAGCTTATGTAAACCAAAACACTTTAACTTTACAGTCTACTCACCAGACAATAAGAATCATAAAGAACACTACAATACTTTCGATAATTTAACAAAAATCACAACGAAATAACGAGCAAAAACATGTTTTTGACCTTGTCAACGCTTGAAATACGTGTAGAATGACTGCAAAAGTGGGAAAACTTTCGAGCCTGTCAAAAACCAGGAAGAAATGTTGTCACTTTTTTTAAAAGGGAGATTAAGAAAAAAACAGCTGTAGCGATTTTAAATAAAATCAAGAATTCTGGTCTACCTCTGGTAGGGGGGGGGGCTGCAGCCCGATAGCCGCCCCCTGGATTCGACATTTATTCTGATAAAAGTGTCATCAGGGACCCTCAATACCATCCCACGAGGCGACAAATGACCATTGTACCTTGTCCGAGACAATAGACGCCATTAACTTCGATTCCCGAAAAGCAAGTGCATCTCATAGTCTAAATATTTCCCGCTCTTTTTATTCCCTGCCGAGAAAGAGCGCTTTTGTTTGTGCCTCGCCTTGGGGGAAATCAAGTTCCATCGTCTTTTCTTTTTAGCCAATAGGAATGATGCGTTCTTATTGCGAATCGAATGGTGATTGGAAAACAACTTTTCTGGATGGTAATGATTGGTTGGGAGGGAAAAGAGACTTCGGCTGAGTTCGAAGTTTGGTTGTCAAAGATTTTCGTATTCTTGTAAGAAATGCAGATGCAATTGTGCTTAGTTTTAGGTTAGTTATATTAGCGTCCCGTTTTGAAGCAACACGAGGTCTATATTAGATGACAAGGCTTGAGCTGGCACCTCCTTCTCCAAACTACCGCACGACACCAGCGGCAGGACGTTTGGCTCACTGAGAATGATTTAACGAGCAGCAAGGCCGCACACGCGGATTTTCTATGGAATCGGGTTTCGAATTTGGAGCCCTTCAACCCCGAAGGCGAGAACTTACCACTAGACCACCGCCGACTTACTTTGGTTTAGAATAATCTTGTTACCTAATATTATACTAAAATATGCACATACATTTTTTTACTACATAGGGGAAGTTGCCGAATTTGACCGCATCTGTATCGTAACTTCTATTCTATTAAATATTTAGGCCGTAACATTGGCAACTTATGTTGCAATCATGCAAATGTGGTTTATGGGAGAGGTAGCTCTAGCTTTTTAGAGAAAGCTCTGCGTGGTGGTAGTTAGATAACAAGTGTTTCCATTTAGGTATCATCAATTAACCATTTTAAGAACACTAATAGTCCTTACGTTGTTTTAAAGTAAATATCAAAATATGTTATTATATAATCAGAGAGTAAATTATTTGGTGACAAGTTACTATAATAAATTTATTGAAATAGTTTAAAGAAAATGTTAGGTGATTTTTTTTTATTGTTGTTCATACGTTGCTCAAATCAGATGATGAACTCAGACACAAACATTTGCCTAAATAAAACGATTTTAATCAATGGGATTATTATCTGTAAATAGTGGAATAACATAGAACTCAGTTATAACCATTTCTAGTCTTCATTAATTAGAAGCGGAATAATCCAAACGAAAAAAAAACACAATAAAAGAACATGAAATGTTGGTTCACAACGAACGAAAACTAAGGTTGCATGCTTTTGCATCATACATGATGAAACGTAGGAAGAAAAAGAAATGATAACACAGTGCATAAGATGTCAGAATCGGTTCATACATTGTGCTCTGTTCTGAATTTGAGAACCGAAAATCACTTTTGCTTTAATTGTGTTCTAAGAAAGTCGTGGTCCAAAATGGGACACTAGTGATCCAGTCTGAGAATGTTGTTTTCTTAATTGTACCGTAAACACAATTTTTATACTATTTCTTTTCTACATAAAAACTATTTACATTGTTTCAAAGATAAATAAAATGCAAATATATTCTACTGCTTCTTTTCATTAAAATTACTCCTCTATCACTATACATAGATAAAGGGCCCAGTAGTCCAAGACGGCAACTTTCCCTACTAGTGTTTTGTTAATACTGTGGAATTCGAACGTTTCTAATTCAAATTCGCCGGTAATTCGAATTCTCTCTAGGTCTCTTGAATTTCCTAATAATATAATGATAAATTACCGCCGATGATTGGAATTTAATAAGGTTAATTCCAAATCAAATTTAAAAATTGTAAAATAAATTTATTTCTGATTTTATTTTAACAGTAAAATATGTCTGTACTTTGTGAGAAAACTCTTTTGTTTTATTTTACGTGGTAGTTATTCAGCAAAAAAAGAAAATTTTAAAAGAAAATATTTCTCGTTTAAAAATAAAAAAGGCTTTTAATTTGTTAGATGTGAATAGCACTGTTTATTTTGAAGTTTTATTTTACAGTTTTTGCATTTAAAGTGTTGTGTTCTAATTTGCAATGACTTATTTATTAAAAATTATTAATTTTGTAAAATTTCAATTACTATCACTATTTAATGAAATTTCCTACTTTTTATTTATTGTCTATACATTATTTATTATAATCGGTAAATGTTAAAAATAAATCCTTACTGCCATTTTTAGGTTAAAAATTGTCATTTTCTCTTTCTGTATTCATTCATAGGTCTTTTTTTGAATGGATAGCGTTATTTGCAAGTACTGTATCTAGAGGGTTAATCTTTATTTTCAGGTACCGTTCGTACGAATAATTCGTTATTTGCAGGTACTGTACCTACGAATAAAACGTTATTTGCAGGTACTGTACCTACGGATGATATATTATTTGTAAATAATTTAACAACTGATAAAACATTATTTACAGATATTTTCCGTTCTATTATTTTGCATAATATATTAGAATTGTAGTATTGTAGTATAGTAGCATTGCTTAGCATAATATAGTAGTTTAGTCGAATTTTATGGAACCCATATACTGCTGACTGCCTTCATAAAACTACATTTTATTCGTATTTCTTAATTCGTGATATATATCTTTTTATTGATAGTTTGACTTAATTGTCCACAAAATCTCTAAACTTTCCTGATAAACATATCGATCACCTCTTACATCTCGTATGTAATACACTCATCTAAATACCATACCGGGAACCACCTCAGGAAATCGAGGGGAACTGTGACATGGTCAGCCTGTATTTATCCTGCGTTGGTCGAATCGATTCGTGTAATTGCCACCCAGCCCGCATGACAACCTGTGAAGTAGGTCCTCTCTGCAAATACGAGGTTACGGTTGCAGTTAAGCATACCCCAGTCGTTCCATAACCCGAAGGTGAGTGATGCTGACACCGAAATGCACTCAAAGCAGACCGGTGTTCGGCTCACATTTATTTCACCTTATCTGACCTAAATTATTTATGGCACTTGACTTGTGATGAAGTACCTTCACGAGTTGTTACTCAGGTAATGTTAGGAAAAGCGGAAAATAGGAGAGTTCTTTTTGCTGTAAATCTCCATGTATACGAATTTTAGAAATAGAGATAGGGATTCACGAGGTGCTAATAATGGAATAGTAAATATTTTTTGTGATGTGGTCATGTATTCTGGTTTGATGTAAGGTCTTGTTTAGTTGTCATTTTAACAAAAATAAATTATGCAGGGTGGCTCTAAAATAATTTATTGGAGGCTTTGAAAATAATTAGTGACACGTCATTGAATTACCACATCACTGAAGATCTGGGGAAAAAGCTAAACATGCAATTTTAATCCAAATGTACTCAAATTTTAATTAATAAGGCATTCGTAACAGGTAAATATCACTCTTCACAGGTTTTGACAATCAAAATATTTTTCTGTCTTAACCTATTTACCTCCGTAAGCGGAATAATCCACGAACAACGACTGTCAGTTATCACCATCCACGGATGCAAATGGATTAAAAATACAGGGTGTTTATATATTATTAGACCCATTTCAAAAGTTAACAAAGAAAAATAATAATGTTACAACTACGGTTTTTATAAAAGTGAGAGCGCATTTTAAAATGTTTTTCCCCCATATATTTTAATGTGCAGTTACGGCGGTTTAGAGGGACGTAAATTATTGGACAACTCCCATATTTCAGAGCCATTATCTGCGAAACTACTAAAGCTAAAAGACAAATAAAATGATGTATTTGTAGGAAATATTACGATCTTTATTTTATTAAATCAATTGCAATTCGAAAACTGAATAGTTTTCGAGATATTCAAGAAAAACTAAAAAGGAAACCAGAAAACTCACATCGGCTTCTGCTGATCGGTAGCCATTGCGTACGGAATTCTCTCGATGTAGCAAATTTAGAACGCCGTTATGGTACGCCAAATATCTGGAAAAAACCGGTTTTTTTATTTTCTCTCTCATTCAAAAAACCGCAGTTGTAACTTTGTTATTTATTTTTTATTAATTACTTTCTCTTATACTAAATATACAAAGAGAAAATATTGTAACTGTCAAAAAATTCGAACTCGAGATTTTGATGAATCTCCATGTTTTAGACCTTCCTGAGTACGAAAAACACAATTTTGGAATTATGTCTGTCTGTGTGTCTGTCTGTGAACACGATAACTCGGAAACTATTAGAGCCAGGGAGATGAAATTTGGTATGTGATCTTTACACAGAATTTCAGATTTCTATCAAATTTTGGACAACATCCGTCCACGGGAAGTCTGTCTGTCTGTCCGTGATAGTCATCTGTTGCAGATTATTCCGCTTACACGTATAAAAGGGCTAAAATGTATTTTAGTGGAGCAAAAATTGTTATGAAAAAATGACATTTATGTGCTGTGGAATCTTTATTAGGGAAACTTTTAATGTATTTGACAAAATGTCACATGCTTTAGTTTTTTCCTCTTTCGTAAGAGAAATGAAAAATTAATGATGTATCAAGTAATTAATTTATCTTTAAAATTGCCAATGAAGTTAAGGGCTATCTTGCATTAATTTATTTTCGATGAGATGCAAACTATCAAAAGTTTGCATTTATAACGACAATCTGTATGCCGCACTTTGCCCAATGGAAGTAATTTTATTGGAATTAATTGGAATAACAGCGGTGTAAAACTTTATTGACATTATAACACAAAACCTGCAGCTATTACTACTTAATTAATAAAAATGAGTTTATCAATTAGTATACCAAGTGTCCAGTCTAATCATGAAACAATACCTGATTTCTAGAACTTTAGAGATCGGATTACACTTTCAATGGGAAAATGATTTAAATGACGTAAAAAAATTTTGTTTTATGTTGCTTCATTCAATAAATATACTTCTGAAAATATTATTAACTGTACATTTTTACACAATCCCTCGTCCTATTTGCGGTACTTAATAAAATATTCTTGGCATCCTCGACTGAAACTGATCAAATCATGAAGCTTTGAATTTAGATATTTTTAGTAATCAACGACCGTTTCGAGAAAGAGCTGCTCATTGATTGTCAGATCTTCCTCGAGGCGGCCATTAAAGTGGTCGATAATCTTTTAAAATAGTGATAATGGGTTGGAACTATTTTATTGAGTCAAATGACATAAAATATAATTATTTATGTCTTTGAAAGAATTTTTCCAGTTAGAAATATATGGCTGTCTCTAAAAGTTTAAAAATTAACCATTGAGACACGAATAGAGTTGGTACATCAACGTAACATTATTTTTTAAACAATCCTTGAGCTTAGATTTAAATGCTTGAAATAATATAATTATTTATGCCATTGAAACAGTTCGAAGTATATGGCTGTCTCTAAAGGTTGAAAAAAAATTATCCATTGAGACACGAATAGAGTTGACACTATGTACATCAACGTAACATTGTTTTTTAAACAAAGCTTTAGCTTAGCTTTTAATGCTTGAAATAATATAATTATTTATGTCATTGAAAGAATTTTTCCACTTAGAAGTTTATGGCTGCCTCTAAAGATTTAAAAATTAGCCATTGAGACACGAATAGAGTTGACACTATGTACATCAACGCAACATTATTTTTTAAACAAACTTTGAGCTTAACTTTAAATGCTTGAAATAATATAATTCTTTATGTCATCTAAACAGTTGGAACTATATGGCTGTCTCTAACGAACCATTGCCATTGAACCACGAACGGGTCGGAAGTAAGCCATTGAACCACTATTAGTGTTGACACTCAACGAAAAATTATCTTTTAAACAGATCGTAATCTTTCCTTTAACTCCTTGGTCGGCGTCGCATTTCATAGGACGAAGAGAAACATTGCATCGTTTAAAATGAAGTCGTCTCTACTTACATGTCTCGTTATATATCGCGATTATTTTTTTTTTTGTATTTCCGAATATTGCTAAGAAATGGCGCAAATACTCTACTTTCTGCATATTTTCGCTGTGAGATTTCCCGCCTTGAATGGAAAACATAATCATTTTGTCGGAGATTCGAAAAAATATCTGACAAGAAGGGGTTAAATGCTTGAAAAATAAAAACAAGGAAATTTAAGTTAAATTTCCCCTACATTACATTCATGGCGATAAAATGGTATATATTTTTTCTGTCAATCATCATGCATATGAAATCTCCCTCTGAATTAAATATATTTTACATCTGTTGTATTCGATTTAAATTAGTTTGAATTGATTTAAATTTTTAACATTTTTTCTCAATAACTTTAGAACTTATTATCGCACAAAAACCACTTTTAAACCACTTTAAATTTCATAACATTAACTTTTAAGTGATACCAATTTTATTTCTTAGTAATTTAAGTAAATTATTCAAAATTAATTTTAAACACAATTTGGTTTAGTCATTGGTTTTTATGGTTGTAATGAAAT
Source organism: Araneus ventricosus (assembly GCA_013235015.1). Classification (NCBI taxonomy): domain Eukaryota; kingdom Metazoa; phylum Arthropoda; class Arachnida; order Araneae; family Araneidae; genus Araneus; species Araneus ventricosus. The sequence goes on from BGPR01030994.1 coordinate 9,354, forward strand.
TCAAAACAGTTATATTATTATTTCACCAAAACTTCATCAAAACTTTTATTCGCTAGCTATTCCCAATGTTAAAGTTATCATCAAAATATTTTCATTTTAGCTTTTATTAACATGATAAAAGTTTTAGGCTAGTTTTTTTTCTGTACATTTCGCGATGTTAAAATCGTTACTTACCGAATGCATGAAGATATACGAAGACCAGACAAATGACTCAAGCCTGAAACATGATCATGATACAATGTTTCGACTAGAGGTTAGATTTTCCTACTTTTGTATTATGCAGGCTAAGAAAGAAAAGCAAAGTATAGAATTTGCAGACTATTTTTGTAAACCTAACGATGAAAAGAGAATAAAGCGAGGCTGTTCTGAAAGATGTTTAACAAATCAGAGAATATTTTAAGAATTTGTTTCATTGAAATCTTTTCTTAATGTGCTATTAAGCAATTGATAAAATATAATTAAAGGTAAATTCATCGGTTTTAAGTGTCAGTTTGCCATAACCATGAGATTACAGATGTTTTTAATCATTTTGCTGAAATTTTGCTAGGTATTACTTTTTTATATTAAAAGAACTTAAAAATTCATAAAATTTAAAATAAACATATAAAATTAATTCAATAGTTTGTGGTAAAAACAATATAATTTGGCCTTTACTACTAGTTTGATAGTAATTGAAAATGCATTATCTGGAACGATGCACTTATCTTTGCGAAATAAATGAAATGACTTCCATTTCAAAAGTATTTACGGAAGAATCTTCGTTAAGTCATTACAAGATTTAAAAGTCAACGAAAAGTCCAGTAGTTGAGAATAATTATTTTAATTTCTGACTTAATTAACAGAATTTCATTCCACTTATAATTATATTTTGACCTCATTAATTTTTCCAGTAATCTCGAAAGTTTTAAAGCAGAAAATAAATTCCATTTTCGAATGTATTTATTCTTAAGGTTAATTCTTTCAGCCATTTCTCCAATTTTCGAATGCCGTCCAGAGTTTGGAAATTCTAGATCGCAAATAGAAATAGTTTTTTTAAAATGCGCTTTTATTATTATGCTTTTATATTGTATAGAATTTCTTTTTTATTTTAATTAATTTTTACTTATTACTCTTTAATTTATAATTCATTATTATAAATATTGTAATATTCGTAACGAATAAAAATATGTATTTGTAGAATTGTTCAAATATTTAAAGAAAGAAATTAATTAGATAAAAAAATCGTTTGGTCATGAAAGAAATTAATTTTAAAATATCGATCGGCTAAAAAAGAAATTAATTTAAAATACTTCTTTTATTGTTTTATAGAAAAGAAATAGTTATTTGATGCTTTCATTATATCCAATTTACAAATATCCTAATTCTATTTTGATTTTTTTGTGTATTTTTCTGTTTTTATGTATGAACTTCCCATGCCAAAAACATTTTTTATTCTGAAATTTAAAAAAAAAAAATGTGCATTGAAGGGTTAACATCCTATTTTAAAGCAACACGAGGGCTATTTTGAGACGGACCTCGTAATATTGAACCGCGGTCAAATGACGAGAGCTGCACCTGAGCATTTTCCCTCCTCTCCAAATTTCTACACCACAACAGCGGGAGGATTTTTGTCTCCATTTGTATAATTTAAGCTGTATAAGGCCCACATACACGGCGGCTCTTCCGTCGAATCATGTTTCGAGCCTGCAACCCTCCGATCTCGAAACCGAGACTATCACTAGTCCATCGTGGCCCTACATTTCTCTCAGTTAGACTAATCTTCCTGTTAATTTTCTATTACGGAGAGAGCATCAGAATACAGTATAAATAAGTTTTACCAAGAGATTTGGACTAATTCTTTTTAAAAACTTATATTTAACTTGACTAGTTTCAAGTTTGTCAAGATAGAATTTTGATATCAATATTGGAGAGCTATGATCAGTTGCATTCTCTTCCAAATTCTTTTATCCTCATAGCTGCAATCTTTGTGCAATGAGAGGCTGAGATTTCGGAGTTTGTGTGGAGAGGGGATAAAATTTTACTTTCCTTATGTCTCCGGTAAAAAGGAATCTATCTTCACATTCCGGGTTGCAGACAGAATTTTTTTCTTATACAACAAACAAACTTCTAAAAGTTTTTTGTACGGTAAAGAAATTATCAGGTTTTCACTAACAAGCAAATTTAACAAAAACATGATAACAACATCTCTTTGTCCTCTATCGTTCTTTAAAGGAAATAAAAGTGGGAAATCGGAATTTGGAAAGATCAATTTCAAAAGTTGAGAACTGTCGTTTTTATCAGCGTCGCACTTCTGTTACATTCTCAAAGCCTTTAAAAGTTGCGATAAGTGGCACAAGATTTAAGAAATGGTCAGTTTACCGTCTCTTAACACGATCCCTTCGAGCAAAAGCGAACTTTCTCGGAAAAACTTGAAATTCCGATAGCAGACCTAAGCGGAATCAATTATTTCGAGAAAAAGATTAAAAGGGGGAAAGTTCTGATAAATTTCCGAAATCGAATTTCCGGTTTTTTCTTCCCGTATAAATACCCGTTTTTTATTTCCTATGTAACCGATCAATGTGATTTTATAATAGAAAACTTTCATTTCGAGATGTAAAAATATCTTTTAAAACAAACAGAACATTTCCTGAAACTTTCAGATTTAAGTTCCACACTACTAAACTTGTTAGTAATTCAAGAGCAATAGATTTGCTTTAGCTACATTTAACAGTGATTCAAATGCTCTTAAAATATTTGCTATAGATGCTTTCTTTTCTGCTAGTGTTAAAATTTTGTTGAGAAATAAATATTCTATCAAAAGCAATTTTATTGTGATTTAAATTTATGAGATTAATTTATTCAGTTTGTAATTTTATCATGGTGATTTGGGGAACGAAAATGAAACTGTTTGAATAATCCAACTCAAATTGTAGTAACACTCCACATAAGAATACTACTTTAACTTTTGTTAATAGAGTAACAAAAATTTATCTTTTTCTATATAATCTTCGACATTTATTTGTGAGACAAAAGCAGACATTTAATTGTAATTTTATGGATAATAATACAGTAGAACCCCGCTAATCCGAACCAATTGGGACCGGTGCCTGTTCGGATTACGAAAAATTCGGATTACCCGAAATTCCGATAAAAATAGAAAAGAAAAAGACGTGTGCTAAAAAATGTAAGTTATAAGCACTCAGTAGTCCTATCTCTTGAATTTTTTTATTCAAAAGCAATAGAAAGAGAACATGTTTCTCCTTTTCATTAGAATAATGGATGTGCTCCTGTATGAAGCGACATTATCTTTCGGCGAACTCAAGAAGAGATTCATTCCGTTGTTTTCAGTATATATATTTAAATCTTTTCAGGTAATCTTTTCAATTACATATAATTTACGAAATTAAAATCCGTTCGGATTAACCGGAATTTCGGATTAGCGGGGTTCTAATGTACTTCGAAAAAAATAGCTAAACATTTAAAGGCTGTTGTAAAGAGCGGATCTTATAATTTTTTTTTTGGCCGGGAGTTCTACTTACCACTAGTAGAAAAATTATTAAACTTAAACGTAAGGTTTCTAAAATAAATGGCTATACAGAATTTCAAATACGCAAAGAAGTTTAAAATATAGTAATGGTTGGGAATAGCAGACCTATAAAAGAAAACGAACCAGACTGAAAGAAACCAGGTGTGTAAAAATAATAAGAACACTTCAGGAATTCATGAAATGACTTTCAGGGCTCACAATAAAAGGCAATATTTTATTCTCACCAGCAGAGAACCACCCGTTGAGCGGGACTTTCAATATAAATTCCGAAACGCATGCATCGCTAAACATGAACAAAGACATTAAGTTGAAGGCGTAACATAATTCAAAAGTGAAACAAACTTTGGGAAGAACCCACATATTGGATTTGAAGAAAGTAGGAATGAAAACAGAGCTGTGCAAACATTTGAATTCTACAATGAAAAACTCCTAATGCAGAATTCAAATAAAGTAAACATTTCTTAGAGATGGATGGATATTCGGCATTGAAAGAACAGGCGAAGGATGGGTCAGTGAAAATGTAGAAGCGATACTTGCACTAAAGCGATTCCAAAAATAGTACAAATTTAGTTCAAGCTGTTGAGTGATTCATGGTTACAGATGAGAACTCGCAGAAATCAAACCATTTGGAAAAAAATGCGTAAGAGGAGATTATTCTTCTTGAAGACTAGACAAGATGCGTCTGACTGAAATGGTAAAGAAGAAAGTGAAAGATCAAAAGCTACTGAAATGGCAAGAGTATTTTAAAATGTCCAAACGGAAAGAGTGTATGGCAAAGCAATCAATAAAACTGCTTAGTGTGTGAAGTAAAATAGATCCGCTGCAGTGAAAAAGGAAGCATTTTACAGACTTTAGGATTTGTGTAGTAATAATAACTAGTAAATTGACTTGTCCTTACGGACATACAAATATCGAGCCACTGACAGTTCCGAGGAACGCCAGCAAATTCGAGTACAAAATTTCTTCACCAAGTACACTGTTTCAAAGGAAGATATGTTAATATAACCAACACAATTTCTCACAATTTCAAATTCCTATACGAAATTTCAAACTTTCCTAAACACAAAATCTTGATTAATTACAAAATAACATAAATTAAAGTACAATCATAAGGAAAGGAAAGAGAGAAAAAAGGAAAGCTTAAATATATAGATATAAGCATAATCGATTCATAAGATCGACTGGCATTTGATTGCTGGAATTCCAATTCTGGGTTGTCTTTTTCATAGTAATAGTTTATAATCTAATTATCTTTCTGTATTTCATTGTATGATTATTAATAAGGTAACATTATTTTATATTTAATTTTAATTATTTATTTAATAGGTGTATATACTGAAAATGTTATTTGAGTTTTAATTGTTTGTAAAATATTAAACTATATATATATATTAAAAATTAAAACCTAAACATGCAACACACTGCATCACAAGAAAAAGGTAAATCAACCTATACGCAATTTCTTATCATAGTTTCAAATTTTCCTATGCATAATTTCAAACTGTACAATACACAATTTCTTGAATGATAACTAAATAACATCAAACCAAAAACGAGCAGGAGTGGTCTCCCCTAAACTTTCTCGTATACTTTCTAAGTGGAGATTCATTAAAAGTTCCAATTTTTTTGACGATTAAATACTTTCTCTTCGTATACGAGAAAATGAAACAAACAAACAAACCTGAAATCAAATATCTGTTGCCACGTTTCAAAAAAATATTACTTTGAAGCAGGTGTGATAAAATAGGCAATGCAATGAATACTAAAGCGAAAATTCTGCTTTGGAATTGAATTCCCAAGAAAACAATTTATACTACCACAACCGTAACAATTGCAAAAGCGCGTGAATAAAAGATTTGCTGAAATAATGAGATCGGTTTGAATTTTATTTACAACAATAAAAAAATTGTTACAATTCACGTTTGAAAGCATTATTTATTGTTGCAAATAAAATTTACAACAATAGCAGATTGCTACTAGTACGCATGCGCATGAAAATCGGATTAAAAGAAATTGAATATGCAATTTGAACGCCTCTTTTTGACGGATTTGGCCCAAAATTTTATACGGACGTACATTCATGACGATAAAACTGTATACTAAATTTTATCCATCTAAATATTCAAGTGTTTGAGTTATAGTGTTCACATAACCGCGGACATACAGACAGACAGATTTCCCGTTGACGAATTTTCTCCAAAATTTGATAGAAACCTACAAATTATGTTTAAAGACCACATACCAAATTTCATCCCTGTATCTCTAATAGTTTTCGAGTTATCGTGTTCACAGACAGACACACAGACAGACATAATTCCAAAATTGTGTTTTTCGGACACAGAGAGGTCTAAAACGTGGAGATTCGTAAAAATCTCGAGTTTGAATTTTTGGACGATTACAATACTTTCTCTTTGTGTACTCCGTATACGAGAAATTAAAAAGAATGAAAATAATAATAAGAAGAAAGAATGAAAAGAATATAGGAAGCCACAAATTAAAACCAAACAGCAAATCAAAAATAAACAAACAACACAGTTGCGGCTAGTGAACAGGTACAAGTATTTACAAAAAAATAGTTAAAACACAGAACAAATGACACATTCATAAATGACATTTAAAATAGGTTAGTCTGCTGAAATCTTTTAACATTTAATTTAAGTAGTGATCCCTGACAAGATGCTTTTATTCTTATTATGTGCAAACGTCATAAAAATAAAAGACAAATATTTTAAAATCAATCTTTTAGGATATTACTAAAAAGTCTAAAAAAATCATCAAATATATGGACTGAATAAAAATTTAAACTTCGTAGTTTTTTCAGTACTGTATTTATTGACACAAACAGCATAAAACATAATTATTTAAGTCACTTAAAACATTTTTCCTATTTGAAGCATATGCCTACAGTAACCTCCATACTGTCTTCCAGTCCTATATCTCATATTTAGTAAAATAATCTTGACAGCTTAATATTTTAAACAAAAAAAAATCTACTCTTATAAGACTAAAACTGACTGAGTTATGAAGCTTTGAATATCACTACTTTTGGCGATTTTTACTTTCTCGTATACGATGTGTACAAAGAGAAAGTATTGTAATCGTCTAAATATTAGAACTCGACATTTTGACGAATCTCCACGTTTTAGACCTCCCCGAGTCCGAAAAACACAATTTTGGAACTATGTCTCTTCGTCCGTTTGTCTGTTTGTGTGTCTGTGCACAAGATTACTCGAAAACTATTAGAGCTACTGGGATGAAATTTGGTATGTGATCATTACACATAATGTGTAGGTTTCTACCAAATTTTGGACAAAATCCGTCCACGGGAAGTCTGTCTGTCCGCGAACGCTGGACCGCACGTATTTGGCGCTCGGTGTCTGACGCGAGGCCATTTCCGTTTTGGCGAGTGTGACCTTGGCGCGCGTGAAGGAAACTAAGGATTGTATTCTGGGTTTCAATAGGTTCGAATTTTTCATCCACACGTGGAGAGATAGGGTTGCCATAATTGCCTAGCATTGATAAGGGGTGTTTGGGTGCTAAATAAATAAAACATAAAAAATGGGTACGTAATAGCTTATTTTACTCTCATAAAAAATCAATAAAGTTTAAGCAATCTTATAAAATGAAAACGTAGAATAATAAAAAAAAGATGAGAAGCTAATTCTTTTTAAGCCAGTCACACTTTAAAGCTGATATTACTTCTTTTATTTTTATCATTTTCCTTTTTCACATAATCATAAAAATGAGCGCAGGTCATTTTAAAATTATAATGACTCATAGTTTAGGAAGCAAACGGGACAAATAGTATAGCAACCCTAGTTAGAGGCAAAATGACACCTTTTTGGGAAGTATACGAGAAAGTTGAGGGGAGACCACTCCCGCTGGTGTATTTGAACGGCCGCCTCGAGGTCAATCAAAGGTAGATTCGAGGAAGCGGCGGTCACTGATTGGCCAAAAATAATGAAATTCAAGCTTCATAACTCAATAAGTTTTAGTCGCAGAAGAGTGGAACTTTATTGTTTGAAACGTTTGTGTGTCAAATATAGTTTACGAAATATGACTAATAATACCAGGAGTGAGTCTGTACAAAAATTAAGACTTCGAACTTTTTTCAGCAATACATTTATTGACTCAGAAAACATAAAATAAAACTCTTTAGGTCAATTAAAGCATATTTTCCTCTTCGGTCCACGATTAAAGTGGACACCCTGTATGTATATTTAACCTGTGACCATAAACCGTTCAGGACCATCGAAAGGAGAAAGAAGCGCTTTCCCAGACCCGCGAGCTCCGGAATTATACGAACGCACGGGACCGGAGGATTTTCCCATTAAGCCTAATTTTATTTAAAAATTTACATAAAATCATTATTGCAAGTAAATACGCTGAAACTTGCAATTTATTATCAATGATAGTATATCCGAATAGAATATAATAAAATGTTCATGATATTTAAAAAAACAATTGAACTAAAATGAAATTCACCCCAAAAATACAAAATACTGTCTAGAGAACTCCAATCTGCAAACGATATTTTCTACTCCTAACCAATAAACATTCTACCCCTAACCAATAAACTATCTACCCCTAAACAATAAACGATCTACCCCTAACCAATAAACATTCCATCCTTTCATCATACCATCAAAATTTAAATAAAAATCCCGCGCAAAATAAATCACAGCTCTTTAATTGCGCAATCCTCTCCAAAGAACCGAACACGCTCAGTTGTTTACATAATCAAATGGCTCTGATACAAAAAAAAACCCGGAACCGAATGTACATACTGAAGGTCAACACTCTGATGCAACATTATTCGAAAAAGAAACGGTTTTTACCCTCATCTAGTGCCGTTTAAAAATTCAAATATAATGTTCAAGTTGCGTTCACATATATGTGATGATGGGCTGTAGGGCACGCAAATTGTGATCACATATATGAGACGATGGTCCTGAACGGGGATCTTAAATGAATATTATAATTCTACAAAAAGCCTATATCTTATATGGCTTTATAAAGAACTTAAGATAGACTGACTGTGCTTTCTTCCACTGAGCTTCTGGATTTAAATTGATGACCGTGAGTACTTCTACCTATTTTAATTAATGCTTGAAGAATTTAACGATAAACCTTTTCTCTTGCAGAAGAACCGAATCTTCAAAGTATTTGTTTTCTTGATCTTAGTATTGGTGAATATATTTTATTTTCCTATTGGCGGATTTAGAGAGCATTCCAACACTCTGATTGAAACATCTTTAATTCCAGGTGTCTCGTCAGTCTGGGAAGTGTTAAATCCTTTCTATTTTGGTAATGTTCCCTTTTCTTTCTTAGATTAATCTTGAATTTAGAAGCATCTGGTGTAGAAAAATTAAAGCTAAGAAAGTAGAAGGTACGATCCACGCAAGAAATACATGCAATGTAATTAAAAAACAGATTCT
>BGPR01030995.1:0-18316 GCA_013235015.1 Araneus ventricosus
TTTTTTTCACAAAATAGGCAAGTGACATCTCTAAATTTACACGAGGAGCGGTCATGATGACCCCCACAGCCGTAACAAATAACATCAGCTGACTGGGCATTTTCGGTTTTAGACTGACTGCTACTCGACTTCTGAAAATATCTTTTATTATTGTTACTATGCTGTCGAATCACATTGGTAGAATTACCGGAATTTAATTTTTGAGAATGAATATGATTGTCTTGTCCCGCGGCAGATTCGCCTGCAACAGCCCTCGAAAATGCTTCTTTGAAAGTAAACGTTGATTCAGCGAGCAGTCGTTGCTGCAATGCTTCTTCCTTAATACCGCAAACTAATTGATCACGCAACCGTTCTGTGAACGTAGCGCCGAAATTGCACTCTTCCGCCAATTGGCGTAACTCAGTTACGTAAGAAGAAACAGTTTCGTTATTATGCTGCAAGCGTTTATGGAATTGAAAACTGCGATAAATTTCTGAAGTGGGTGCGAAATGTTCTTTTAAAACTTTTATTAAATCTTCATATGATTTAGTTGAAGGAGATTCTGGTGCCAATAATGAACGTAAAATACCAACCACAACCAATAATACCGCTCTTTTCTTTTCAGCATTATTTATTTCATTTGCTACAAGAAAAATTTTAATTGTTCTGAATAATTATCCCATAAAATAGGATTAGAAACATCGAATTCACCAATTGATCCAATGGTCGACATTATGAACGCTATGAAGTGCAGAGTTCGAAAACGAAAGTGAAAGTTCAGAACGAATAAATAACAGACTTACAGTTCAGTAGATTGCTTTGTCGGGATGAATCCGTATCCCGTCCTTCTCGTCGCCAATTATGTTGCATTTGTGAGCATGTTAGTTATTAAATCCCAAGAACGATCATCTGTATTTGTAGAACACTTTTTAATGACGCAACACACAACAGCACAAATACAAACGGAACTGAAACTAGCAAAATAGTTAAACATACAGTTATAGAGATAACATTTACGGGTCTATTCTGGTACCCCCGGTTGGGTTGGGAGACGTCACTTTTTCCGCACGTTAACAACGGAAAAAGTGGCCCCTTCCCCCCCCCCCGGGGGTACCAGAATAGACCCCTTAAACACACAGTTAGCCTAGCAAAGCAATTGAAGAGAAATAGATAACAAAAAACGCATTTTGTTTTGACAAAATTCCTGTACACTCTACAGTCATTTGTATAAGTAAAACTTGGTTATTAGACAAAGAAGTGAACTTTATAAATGTCTTCAACGCTTTCGATATGGTATTCAAAAAGCGTTTTGTGCTTTTTTCGTATTAGAAAATAAATGTAAAGAAAACTTAACAAGTTTAAAATTGATATTTTACTCTTTATAAAAATACAATAAATATATATACACTGACGGAAAAAAGTCCCAACACCAAGAAAAAATTGTTGTAGAGTAATGAAATTTCGGCATACATTTGTCTAGGTAACATATTGAATTGATTAAAGTTTCAAGATCACAGGTTAATGTAAGCGCGAGAAGAGCCATTTCAAATGTGAAATGCTGGTACATTAATAACCGATGTAACCGCCAGAATTTTGAATGCAAGCTTGCAAACATGCATGCATTGTGTCGTACAGGTGCCGGATATCAGTTTGTGGGATGGAGTTCAATGCCTGTTGCACTTGGTCGGTAAGTACAGGGACGGTTAATGCTGGTTGTGGATGACGCTAGAGTTGTCGTCCAATGATGTCCCATACGTGTTCAATTGGAGAAAGATCTGGTAATCTAGCAGGCAAAGGCAACATGTCGACACTCTGTAGAGCATGTTGGGGTACAACAGTGGTATGAGGGCGAGCGTTATCCTGTTGGAGAACATCTTCTTGAATGCTGTTCATGAATGGCAGCACAACAGGTTGAATCACCAGACTGACGTACAAATTTGCAGTCAGGGTGCGTGGGATAACCACGAGAGTGCTCCTGCTGTCATAGGAAATTGCTCCCCAGACCATAACTCCAGGTGTAGGTCCAGTGTGTCTAGGCCGCAGACAGGTTGGTTGCAGGCACTCACCTGGCCTCCTTCTAACCAACACACGGCCATCATTGGCACCAAGGCAGAACCGGCTTTCATCAGAAGACACGACAGATCTCCACTCCGTCCTCCAATGAGCTCTAGCTTGACACTACTCACGTCGCAAACGGCAGTGGTTTGGAGTCAGTGGAATGCACGCTACAGGGCGTCTGGCTCGGAGATGTCCTTTAAGTAATCGATTTGTAACAGTCAGTTGTGTCACTGTGGTACCAACTGCAGCTCGAATTTCTGCCGCAGACGCAGTACAATGAGCCACAGCCATACGCCTAACACGGTGGTCTTTCCTCTCAGTAGTTCCACGTGGCTGCCCGGAACCCAGTCTTCTTGAGACAGTACCTTCCCTTGACCACTGCTGCCAACAATCATGCACAGTGGATACATTCCTGCCAAGTCTTTCTGCAATATCGCGGAAAGAAAATCCACCTTCTAATAGTCCTACTACACGACCTCTTTCAAACTCAGTGAGCTGTTGATAATGGCTTCTTCGTCTTCTTAAAAGCATTCTTGACTAGTATCAACTCACTACGTCAAATCTCAAAGATAAATAACGCACACGAACAGTGAATATTTAAAGCAAACCTGATTTGAATGTTCATAGTGGCGCAACTAGCGCCTAGCGCGAAATTTGAATAGACGTCATCTTTTAGATGTATAAACACGCCAAACAAATTTCGTTTATCTAGCACAACTCTTTCTTGGTGTTGGGATTTTTTCCCGCCAGTGTATATAACACTGGGGAACAAAAAAACATCGAGGCTGCTGTTTTCAAAACTAATTTTACTTTTGCGGAATTGGCTCTAGTTTTTGAAATAATGCACATTGTCAACATTTCAATCGTGTCTGTAGTAGCCCAGATAGCACTCACATTCGCAGCAAGTGTGATTTTTTAAATATTATCTTGTCACGGCAAATTTGACGTGACAAATTTGCAACAAACCTCCTGCAAAGTAAAATAGCATAATCGACCACCCCACTTGCAGAACAAGTTTGCTGCAAAGTTGATACGTCACGCTTACACACCACGACCTGGATACAGTTGTATATATCTGGTTTTGATCTTTGTCTCTGTTAAAAAAATATCCGATTTTTAATAGCATCTCCTAGATAGTCCTTCTTTTTATTAATTCAATAAATCAATGATAATTTGAAAAAAAACTAAGTCTTTTTATTAAAAAAATTACTTTAGAAAAATTCTCCATCTTTTTACTAAATATAGAACTCGCACTTTAAAGAAAACTATATATCGCCTCTTTCTTAATGTTGAAATTAAACTTTAAAAAAAACAGTCCATGTTTGTTCAAAAATAATAACTTACTTTGTGTCACATATTTTTAAAAGTAATTACTTTTGAACCCTAATTTCATAATTTATTCCACTAGCAAAACGTAGTTATAAGAGAAAATCGCTCTCTCTTTGACTTCAAATCATATTCTCAACTCAAGATTTAAAAAATTAATGTAATCAAGAAGACAGTTTAAAATAAAACGTGTATAAGCACGATGTATTAGTGCATTTGAGGTCCCGCTGGCTGATTGTCTAAGGCTACATGTTACGAAGCGAGTTGTCGGGGGTTCGAATCCAAGTTTTGTTTGCGTACTCTGTTTCTGCTATAGTTTGACGCGACAAGCTTGCTGCAAGTTCAACGCGTGGTGACTTATTCGTCGCTTCTATGAACTCGCAGTCTTGCCGTGTCAAACTTGCAGCGCAAGATTGCTGCAAACTAAAATTGCTATCTGAGAGGGTGGGTCGAAAAAAGTCATTTTTTTCACGTCGCTGTACAGAGGGAAAATTTGCGAATTATTGAGAAATAAAACATAGAAAAATTAATTAAACTGATTAATATCTACCGCTGCTTTCCCCTTCCTTCTCCTATGACGTTTTCAAGCTGAAGGGGGAACTGTAAGATACGCAGCACCAGATAAGCTAGAAACGGAGTTACAAACATTTTTGCACAGCTGAAATTTTTTTCGATAGCCAAAACTTGGAAAATAAGTAAGGAAATAAAGAATGATTAATTATAAATAAAAATTTAATTGAAATTTTTAAATATGTTAATTAAATTTGAATGAAATTTCTTGCAATCCAAAGGATTTTTTTCGATAATTTTTAATTATAAATGCTGATGAGAAATTTTCTGCGATACCAATGCTTTCAAAATTTTCGCCCCCCCCCCCCCCCTAATATTTTGTACCAACGTATTTAGTATCCTGATTCATAGTTTAAGAAGCCACGATTTCGAATTAAACACGCTTCGCTTCAAGGAACAAAATTTCTGAAAGTGTTAAAGTAAAATTCACCAGCCGTGGACCGAAGCAAGAGAAAGAATAATTTATTATATACAAAAGCAGAGGTATATGTACATTGAAAGTAAATATTAACCAATAAGAGAAGAGCGCGTTTCTAAAAATAGAACATGCTACATTATAGAACTACAATAGAACATACTACATGAACATATACTACATTACATCGTACACTAAATAGTGAAACAGGAAGTGGATGAATAATTGATGCGATGCGCGATTACAGATTGAATATAAAATCATAACATTTCCCCTTAATCGCGCATGCATACAGAACAAAAACATAGCAATTTATACAGTTTACATTTAGACAAGCTTTTCGTGAATAGATCAGCAATTTGATTTTCAGTACAAACATATTTCATACTAATGCAATGATTAATTAAAGTTTCTCTTATGAATTTGAGTTTCACATCTAAATGTTTTAATCTTCCACACACATTTTCATTAGTGACACTTTTAATTGCAGATTGATTATCTTCATATACAGAAATACTATTTGTATGAGAAATTTCATTTATAACACTTTTATAATACAAGAGATCTTGCAGTGATTTACTTAAAGCAATTATTTCAGATTCTGTGGAAGAAAGAGATATGCAGTTTTGCTTTTTACAACACTATAAAATAGGACAGTTACAAAACATAAGTACATAACCTGACACAGATTTTCTATCAATAGTATCAGAAGCCCAATCAGCATCAGCATATAAATCAATATTAAAATTAGGATTATGCAACTTTTTAAACGCTAATTTGAAATTTTTAGTACCTTTTTAAATACCTTAAGATCCTTTTGAATCCAGTCCAGGCAGCAACAGTAGGTTTCTCCTGAAGCTGGCTGAGACAGTTCACTGAAAATAAAATGTCTGGTCTTGTCGTTACAGCAAGGTGTAGTAAAGAATCTACCAGTTCACGGAAAGGTCCTTCAAACAGTTCACTATTTGCAAAGTCTGCTGAAGTACATTTCGGTTCCAGTGGAGTAGAGCAGGGTTTACAGTCAGACATGTTGAAACGTTTTAACATTTTATCAATATATTCTTCTTGATCAAGTTTCAATTCTGTTGGCGTAAACACTAGTCTTATTCCTAGAAATTCTGTAGCTGGTGCAGATTTAGACATCTCCAATTCATTTTGCAGAAGATTGATCACGGTTTTCACTTCATCTGGGTCGCACCCAGCTATCAATAAATCATCGACGTATAAACAAATGATTATCTTTCTACCTTTTTCTTCCCGAATGAAAATACATGGATCAGAAGTAGACTGTTTGAATTTCACTTTGTTCATAAACTGTTGAAATTCGTGAAACCACTGTCTTGGAGCTTGTTTGAGACCATGAAGACTCTTGTTCAGTTTGCATACTTTCCTTGTCCCATCAGCATAGCCTTGTGGTTGACTCATGTACACGACTTCTTCCAAATCTCCATTCAAGAAAGCTGTTTTTACATCCATGACGTAAGAATGTAATTTTTCTTGAAGGACGAGGACTAACACCAATCTTAATGATGGCATACTGATGACTGGAGAAAAGGTTTCAGTGTAGTCAACTCCCTCTTTCTGCATAAAACCACGAGCCACTAGACGAGCCTTGCATTTTCCATCTCTTTTTCTTTTAAAAATCCATTTGCAGGTAATTGGTTGTTTTTCTTTTTTGGGTAACTCGACCAAGTCCCAAACTTTATTTTTCTCAAGGAAAGCATTTCTTCATCCACAGCACTCTTCCAATTCGATTGCTCTTCGTCTGGGAGAAATTTAATTTCATTAAAAGTTAACTCTTCATTTGTTGCAGATAAAGAAAGCTTCATTAAATGGATATCTCAAGGGAGGCTTTCTTTCTCTTTGAGATCTTCTGAATTCTGGATACTTATCATCTATTGCTCTTTCAGTTTCTTCTAGTTTGATATCCATTTCATTTTCGTTTTCTTCCCCTAAATCAGAAGTGTCTTCTTGATTTTTAATATTCGGAGTCGCTGATAATTTATCAGAAATTATTTTCTTTTCAACAAAATGAACGTTTCTTGACACGGTAACTCTTCTTGTCACAGGATCCATGACTCTATATCCCATGCTTGAATATCCAATGAAAATCATCTTTTTCGATTTTGGGTCTAATTTTCTTCTTTGAGTATCTGCAACTTTGACATAGGCATCACATCCAAAAATTCGGATTTTACTTAAATCTGGCTTTGTAGAATATTTCAGTTCATAAGGAGTACAGTCGTTTATACTAGTGCATGGAATTTTGTTGTGCAAGAAAGCAGCAGTTTGAATTGCATATCCCCAACAACTTTTTGGTAATTTGGAATCGTACAACATAGCACGAATTTTATCAAAAAGAGTTTTGTTCATTCTTTCTGCAACCCCATTCAGCTGAGGAGTATATGGTGGACATGGGTCAATTTCAACATCTGCATTTCTTGCAACTTTTTGTAATTCCCCAGACACATACTCTTTAGCATTGTCACATCGAATTCTTTTGACAGTATCATTTACTTTTAGAAAGTTCTTGAATTCTACAGCAATATCACTTTTCTTTTTATTCAAGCGCACGTCACAAAAACGAGAATAATCATCAACAAAATTAAGAACGTAGCGCTCACCTGATAATGTTGCTGGTTCAACAGGTCCACATAAATCTGAATGAATCATTCGCATAGGAGCATTTTCCCTTCTGCGGTTCCCTTTTCCAATAGGTTCCGCCGACTGTTTGGCAAGAACACAGTTTTCACAAAATGAATTGCTTGTTGGTAATCCAAGTTTTCTCAATGCATGATTTCCTGAGTGTCCTAATCGGCGATGCCAAAGTTCAGCTTCTTCCGTTTCGGCCACAAATGTGTTCGAAACAGTTGGAATAAAGTCACTGACGTATTGTCCCTTGGAATTCAGTTCGCACAACACAAAAGTCTTGTTCTTTCCTTTGACAATGGCCTTATTGTCCTTGAAAAGTACCGAATATCCAGCTTTCTGTATTTGTTTGACTGAAATTAGGTTGCCATTGAGTTCCGGAATAAACAATACGTTTTTCAGGACAATTTCTTGCCCATTCTTGAGCCTGCCACGTATTACACCTGTACCTGCGACTTCTAGTAGGCTTGATTTAGCTGCACAGGACACAGTTCCGGAAGATGTTTTTAATTCTTCAAACCATTCGCGTTGAGAACACATATGGGAAGTAGCACCCGAATCCACAATGAATTTCTTAACTTCTCCTTCAACAACAACAAAGGAGATTGCCGCTGCTTCTTCTTCTTTAAATGACGGTTTCTTACGGGTCAAGTACCTACAGTTTCGTTTCTTATGGCCGAACTTGCCACAATGATGACAGACCACAGTCTTATCACAAAATCTTGCTATATGTCCCTTTTTATTACACTTGAAACAGACCACAATTCGTTGATTTGTCGGAAAAGCAACATCATTTGAGGATTCACTTCTCGGTGCTTTCGTTTCAGACACCCGCCGGTCTTTCAGCAACGCTTCGGCATCTAACAGTCTGCTAACAACAAATTGAAGGGAAACATGTTCTGAAGGTTGGTTTTCAATAGCAGATTTCGTAGAATCATATTCAGGAGGCAACGACATCAGAATATAAACGATAATGTCCATGTCACTGATTTTCACACCGCACGATTTTAGCTGATTCACAAGTCCGTTAACTTCGTTAAGATGTTCTTGCATGGATACTTCCTTCTTCTTTTTTAGCATAGCAAGACGTTTTCTTATTAAAATTTGATTTACAGCTCCATCTCTTAAGTAAGTAGATTTCAGTTTCTGAAAAATGCTTGCGCAAGTATTTTCATCCGATAGCGACAGCAAAACTTTGTCGCTAAGAAACGATAATATCAAGGCATAAGCCTTCTTACCTGCCGAAACTTCGTCTTCTTTCGTTTCGTCAGCTTCTTTATTTAAAAACTTATCTAAGTTTTTCGCTACGAAAATCGACTCGATTCTTCTCGCCCAAACGGCAAAATTTGCCCCGTCAAACTGATCAACGCAATATTTCACTTCTGCATCCATTTCTGAAACGATACTGGGCCAAAGGAACCACGCTCTGCTGTTAAAGTAAAATTCACCAGCCGTGGACCGAAGCAAGAGAAAGAATAATTTATTATATACAAAAGCAGAGGTATATGTACATTGAAAGTAAATATTAACCAATAAGAGAAGAGCGCGCTTCTAAAAATAGAACATGTCATCATATACTACATTACATCATACACTAAATAGTGAAACAGGAAGTGGATGAGTAATTGATGCGATGCGCGATTACAGATTGAATATAAAATCATAACAGAAAGAATAGTGATAAGTGTATTTATTCCTTTATTCCCATTTTAAAATATCACAGTTCACCTTTAGATATATGTAATAGAATAAATCACTCTTTTTTTTTCATCTTGGCAATTCCCGTTACTATATACTACATCAGAACTTGAAGTCTGCCTTTTAATGTTAAAAAAGGAATAAAATATTTTCTGTCGCACACAGTATGAATCGGGATAGGTCATATGTAGCTGTTTTGATTTCACAGAGTAAAACTTTTTTTAATCGTCATGCAAGCATCAAGGTCAATGTTTTTAATCTTTTCGCTGGAAACAAAACGAGAAGAATGGGTTTTATTTTTAAGTAATTTTTAATGATATTAATAAATAATATTCGCTTATTCTTATTTTTATATAAAGCTATACCCTAGCATTTTTTCTTGTTAATTGGTAAAAAAATTATTTTATACTGTCATTTTATTGTTCAGTAGCAGCTGTGTGAGTCTTTATAAATGTAGTAAGGAATATAGGAAAAGGAAATGTGAAACAAATTTTGAATTTTAATTTTCTATTAAAATTAATTTATAAAATACTTACTTATTAGAAGAGAAAAATGTTATAAGTCCATTCATTGAATATGTAATTACTAAAGGTTAATGAAAAAAATGTAAGTGGTACAAATATGCATCACTGCACAATGGAGGATTAAAAGTTACAGTACCCCCAAGATTACATAACACGAGCCGCCACTGTTTAACTTACATTTGACACGTATTTTATGTTATTTCTGTATAGATTTATCTTGTGATTTATATATTGATTACTTTAGGATTAAATTAATTTATTGCATTAATTTAATTTTTTTATTGATTTATATTTGCAACAGTTTCAATGCGATTTGAGTGGTGAATGCATATTACTACTGAAATATAATTTTCACTTTATCTCGAAATCTAGAGCCAATCTGACAAAAAGACTACCGGATTTGGAATCAGCACCACAAAATTACCCTAAAATCACTGGAATATCATTGGCAAAAAAAAAATCAGTGTTGACTAGTGTAATTCAAAAACGTCCAGCAACTTAGAAAATACATATTTTGAGTAGAGTAGAGGACAGATAGCTTTCTGTTCCTGTAGATAAATCAGAATTTTATTTAAAAAATTAAGCATATTGATATCGATGGCATATTGTCATATATTCTGTAACTTTCATATAATTTGGTTGAAAACTCTGCAAGTTATAAACAAAAAACACGCGGAAAAATTTGGGATTTTTTAAATAAACCTTTATATCTTCACGAATATCCATGTTATTTTTACGAAAATGCATGTAAGTAATGTACATAGGAAACAAAACCATTAATGGAAGTTTCAAATCATTGTCGGCTTTCTGTGCAATGGGGTCAGCTGAAATCCCTTTTCGTGTTCATCAATTTCTGGTTGGTCCCCTAAATAGTCTCGTGAGCGAATCTGCAGTGTAAAATGTGTACGATACTCGATTGTATGATACACGATTCTTTACAACTGATTTTGAATCATTGTTTCCGTATTAACTCCAAATTTTTAGCATTTTACGAAATATTCGTTAATTTTAGCACACTGGTGTAGTCGAACGAAGAAAAAACAAGCTTTGATTAAAGAAATCTGTTCAATCATATATAAATAGCAGCTTTTCTCCACCCCCAACCCCCAAAAATTTTCCTATTGTTGGGAACAAAAGGCAGCGTAAAATCTATTTTGATTAAAAGTTCGATGGACCTTTAAAACATTGAGGCATTGAAATACATGTTTAAATATCACATAAATTATATTAAAGGAATACCACTTGAAACATAATACAATTTCTAATCAAGCTGCCATATATTAAGACGAACTTATAAGGAAGACAATTCCGACACGCTTACAGATTTGGGGGGGGGGATTCCGACACTGCTCTTCCTCCTGGACGAATCCCTCAATGCAGACAGATATCATTAAAATGCCTTAAACTACAGGGGAGTGTGGGTTCTTGAATAGTGTGACATCCCTAATTTGCAGTAAATACATTCCTATCAATATTCATTGTACTTAAAGCTACACTCCCCAACTAATCAATCAAGGTATAAAACCTAGAAAGGCGGAAGAAATCTGGAAAAATACGTCTGAAACGTTCTTGAAAGAGTTCAGTAAAAACCAGCGCAAAGCGATTTCGGAACGATTCCGAGCATACGTTAAAATACGTCGATTCGGCTTTTGGAGTTTTCCAAGGCCGATGTGATTTTACTTGTGAAACGCTTACAGGGTTTCAAGATCTACCAAAGTCCCATCGAGTCTTATTTAAAACCAGAACGGTTAAAAAACCTTTTTACATTAATTTTTAATTAATTTTTCCCTGGTCAGTTCAGGGTTTTTTCGCAAGCGAAGCTTTCTCTGCGGTGTTGGAGCAAGTAAACGCTTCCAGCATGCATAACATTTTAAATGAGCAGAAAAACAAAGCAATTTAATTTGTAAAAACTGTAGTAAAAGAATAAAAGAATCCAGCCAAGCAGACGTTGTCAAGGGTCACCTGCTGGCTGGGGTTTAAAAAATGGGAACTTTTTCTGTAAGAAGCTTGACTTTCGTCTAAAAAAAATTTCTTGTGACTGGAAAGCCCAGCATGCATTGTTGTAATTTCATTGGCTGGCGGCGCAGACCGAAAGAGACGTCATAACCTTTAACTGAATGACTTCGATTATTATTTTCAGCAGTGTCTTAACATGTTTCTTTGTCTCGCATATTTTGCTTGCTGTCTAATGATTTTCAAGTCGTAATTTTTTAATATTGTTTCGGATTAACGTACTCGGTACTGTTTTCCTACAGTTCAAATGTCATTATCGCGAAGAAAGATAAGCGGGAAAATCAATAATGTATTTTTTTGTTTAGATTTTGTTTTCATTTTTTTTTATGTCACTGTGGACATTTGTTTTTCATTTTGTTGAAGTCATGATGCCGCGGGCAACGCTGTGCGCGTACTACTAGTTTATAATATTTTGCTGTATTAAAACTCAAATGCTTGATTTTCATTATGGCAAAACCATTTCCACAAATAATACTGTATAACGGCGATCAACGTGGAATTTATAATACCGTTTTTATTGCATTGTGTAGTATGATATAATATTCAGCATCTTAAAGAATAATTATTCCTGTGGAGTTTTTTAAAATAAAACCTCAAATCAAGTGATATCCTGAGTTAAAATGAAAATTTTTTTGTAAAAGACTTTGTTTTTATATTATTTATGAAAATTTAGTATATCGGAAACATTATTACATATTATACAGTTACGGTATTCGGTGATCATAATATTGTATTCCATTGTTCAAATATTATATAATATTTCTGTGCTACTGTGGATGCTGAGAATGAGGTTGTTGATCAAATCTTTATCACATATTGCCTTCATACTGAAAAAACTGTATTTAGGGTTCTTTGATTGAACACAAAGGATTACGCTGTTTTAAGATTAAATTATTTTATTATGAGATGAGGACTTCATTACGATAGATGCTTACAGCTTCATTCTACATGACGGAATCCCGCGTACATACAGTTAAGGTTACAGTTATATATACAACACAGTTATCTACAGTTATTAAATCAGTTAATAAACCTACTATGTTACAATCCTATGTCAACAAATCCCATTCTTCTAACCGGTAGCTTTTTAAATGTTTGAACGTCATGGCAGGGGGTTGTCGTCGTGCAATGGCTCTTCCTAGAGCATTCCAAACATGCTCTATGGGTCTGTGGTAAGGTCAAATAGCTGGCCACATCATTTCAAATACTCTCTTCCTCCAGAAAATCATCAACAAGCTGAGATCTGTGTGGCCTCACGTTGTCGTCTATAAAAATAAAATCACCGTCAACAGCTCCCCGGAAGCATATAACCGACCTTTACTTCAATTCGGGCCAGAGAAAATAACCGAGCTCGCTGATTGGCTGCTTCCCTTAGCGTCTTCATGACGTCATGTTTATTTCGCCGAACTCGAAGCCTTGTAGGAAATAAGCAATACGTGAGCTTATAAATTTTAATTACTTTCTTAAGTTTGCATATTAAGAGACATTTTTTAGTCTCAAAAGTGCACTTTTTTTATTCATTATGTTGTACTCTTTTTAAAATACTTAACATAAAACATAAGAATATTAATTTCTGAGATTTACATAATTTTGAACCTTTAAGAAATTCTAATAAACAAAAATAAGACATGTACACGTATATTTCTAATACGTTTCGAGAATAAATCAAATATTGGAATTATTGAAATAAATATTGCTGCTCTTATGATTTTCCTTCTTTCTTATTATACATTTTAATTCATAAGTATTTTGCCTTCTAGAGAGCGTATGACTTGTAAGTTTTGCAATTGGGTGGGAAGGCGTGACGTCAGTGAGCTAACCAATCAGCGAGCTCCGTTATTTTCTCTGGTCCGAATTGAAGTAAAGGTCGGTTATATGCTCCCCGGAAAGGCTACCCAAGCCCCAGAATTCCACTCGCACGGAAGTGATAGATTTTCCTTTTGATGGAGGAATGGTAGAGAGCAGCACACTCTCTTCAGATGATAGTTCGACAAGAATCACTCTGTGTACCGAATCTCGACTCATCAGTGAAAAGAGCACAATCCCAATCTTTCAATCTCCAAGAATAATGTTCCTGGCTCCACGGAAAACAGTTTTCCTTCTGCGATGTGTTGAGGAGGTCGCCAGGCGTAAAAGCCCTTCTGAGTAGTCGTCCGTAAGCAGTTTGACTAGAAATTATTGTTCCAGTGGCAGTAGAGAAGTGCCGATTGACTTCTCCAACAGTTAGCTGTCTATGGCGTCGTACATGCATCAATACCATTCGATCAACTAGTAGCGGTTCCCAAAACTTTTTTTTTTCTCCACTTCCTTGGCAATACCAGTCTTCTTATTTTTGGGTAATTCCACCATCATATGTCCCCCTAAATTATCCTTTTGCACCAAAGTTTATATTAATAAGGTTAAGGCTTATAGGTTAGCCATAGGAAAATCGTTTTGTTTATTACATTTTTATAATAGATACATATAATACTAAAATTATCCGGACTTGCTTGAATTTTCACATTTTTTAAATTCTTCAGGTTTAACTGACTGCCATTAAACTTCACGTAAAAGATAGACAATAACTCATTTTGCATTCAATTCGGTCCTGAGAGCAATTAGGGGAGGACCATCTGCAAACTGATGAAGATAAAACGTATTTGTACAGATTTACAAAATACTGATAACAAGATGAAATTTTCAGAAATAGTAATTTTTAATGTGCATAATATTCACAGGAATTTTCGTGAACTCAGCACAAATATTTGGGAAGATATAAAGGTTTTCTTAAAAAATCTCAAATTTTCCCAAATGTTTTTTGATTATAACATGCAGAGTTTTTTGTTATATTATACGAAACTTACAGAAAAAATGACAATATATTACAGAAGCATTTTGTAAAAATTTGGAAAAGAAAGTTTGAATATTACAGAAATTATGAGCATTTTTAGTAAATAATCTTTTACAGCGCATGCGTGAAACATAGTGTAATTTTTCTTTCACAACTTTAAAGCCAGATATATAGGGCAACTTATATAAAAAAATTCAGTTCAATTTTATTAGTATTCAGAAAGATATCGGCATTATAACGAGCAGAATTTTAGCTCCTGTCGAAGAGAAGCTAAAAGATGAGGGGTTGTACACAAATTGATATTTTTTAAACTTATATCTTTAAATAGTTATATTGAATTGTATAGTGGTTAGAATTTTCTGAATACCCATGAAGACTTATCAATTACGTGCATAACTTAAATTCCAGCTAATTAGGCACTATAAATAACAAAAATTTTATTACTTTAATTATATTATTTACATGTTACGGCCATGTTTACATGTTACATGTTATATTATATACAATTTTACGGCCAAACGATATTTTTAAATATATTTCTTTTATGGAGAAACGATTTTTTATCTAATTAATTTCTTTTCTTATCATATTTTAATAATTCAACATATATATTTTTTATTCGTAACAAATATTAGATGTGTTATGGGTATTCAGCAAATTCTAACCACTATACTATTCAATACAACTATTTAAAGATATAAGTTTAAAAAATATCAATTTGTGTACAACCCCTCATCTTTTAGCTTCTCTTCGACAGGAGCTAAAACTCTGCTCCTTATAATGCAGATATCTTTCTGAATACTAATGATATTGAACTGAATTTTTTATATTAGTTTTCCTATATATCTGGCTTTAAAGTTGTGATAGAAAAATTACACTATGTTTCGCGCATGCGCCGTAAAACATTATTTACTAAAAATGCTCATAATTCCTGTAATATTCAAATTTTCTTTCCCAATTTTTTACAAAATGCTTCTCTAATATATTGTCATTTTTTCTGTAAGTTTCGTATAATATAACAGAAAACTCTGCATGTTATAAGCAAAAAACAGATGGGAAAATTTGAGATTTTTTAAGAAAACCTTTATATCTTCCCAAATATTTGTGCTGAGTTTACGAAAATTCCTGTGAATATTATGCACATTAAACATTACCATTTCAGGAAGTTTCATTTTGTTATCAGTATTTTGTGAAGCGTGGTGGTTCAAAAACTTATTTGTTTTCATCAGTTTGTAGACGGTCCCCTAATTGCCCTCGGGACCGAATCTTCAATGTAAAATATGAGTTATTGTCTATTCTTTACATGTCAGAAATTTAAAGGCAGTCAGTTCAACCATTCCGGAGAAATTCTAAAAAAGGTGAAAATCTGCAAGTGTCCGGATACTTTTGGGCATATAGTGTATGTTCAAGGCCAAAAACAAATGAAAACAGCCTTGAAATAATTTCGCATTGACTTCTGATTAAAGTTAATAATTACCCATCGAGATAATCATCTATTGAAATAGATGATACTTTCAGCGTGATCTTTGAGATTGTTGCATTTTATAAAATTAATGAAGACAAATGGAATCTCTCATATATGGAGTTGAGTAAGTTTACTGTGATATTCGTTATTAATATACGTATAAAACGAGTATGCTCTTTCCACGAGTTTTGTGTTCGTGACAGGTATTAAATATTTTGTTGCTTTGACACTGAGTTCATGGTATTGTTACAGTCATGGAAAGTCGCTTCCCAGCAATGCAAGTCTTATGGTTGGGAAGAGAGTTTTACAAGGTGAAGCATGGATTGACCTCAGCGACTCTTATGGCACGCATGACCTTGGCGACAAACTTGGCGACCATTTTGGCGACCTTGGCGACAAATAGATGATTTCCGAAAATGCAACCCTTTTCTCGATATTTCTATTAGGGGCCGAGATCTAGGTTTTTCCTGAAAATTCTATGTGACGTCACGGCCTATCGGGTATAATATATAAGATCGCTTTTGGATCACGGTAGTGTCTTTTGATCGACTGGTTACTTGACTGTGAAGCGTGAACGTCTTCGGAGTTCTATCCGCTGTGTGAGCTAATCAGCAGGTGAGCTGAGCTGTTATTGTCGTTACTAGTTATTTGCTGACTGTTTGTGCTGTTAGATATCAAAGTGCTGAACTGTCATTACCTGTGAATTGTTGTCTATTTACATTGGTAATCTGTGCAAGGACTATTGTTTCCTGTACCTGTGCTACGTGTTTTCCTGCATATTTGTAAATAAACATTCATTCTCCATTATCCTGCGTGTTGGACTGTTTACACCATACACCCACGGTAAGATTTTGTGCAACAGTATTCTTTCAATGCTACCCAGTAAGTTATCCCATTTTACTATAATTTTCTTAAAAAAATTGTATAACTATATATATAAAATAAATAAATGTAGTGTTCTTAGTTACACTCGAAAAGCTCAACCTTTGAATCATGTATATAAAATCTTGTTTTATTACTCTCAAATACAGTCACTGATCTTGGGATCATCTTTGACACCAAACTTGATTTTTCCCAACACATTGATACCATGGTCTCTAAGACTTATGGCAGGCTTGGAATTCTTAAGCGTAGAACCAAAGAATTTTCCAGTGAATTTATCCTGAAGGTCTTGTATTGCGATCATGTCCGATCAAACCTAGAATACTGCAGTATTATCTGGAATCCCCATTACCATAACAAAATTGAAATTATTGAGCGAATACAAAACAACTTCTTGAGATATTTACCTTAGAAGAAAAATGTATTTTACTTGCAGGATGCATCTTTTACACTCCTACGTAATATTTTTAATATGCCCAGTTTATGCTCCAGACGAGATGTTTCTTGCGTTCTTTTCTTTTACGAAGTTATTAAAGGTTCAATTGATTGTAATAATATAATGAGCTGTATAGATTTCGCTGTGCCTGCCAGATTTTTAAGGAACCAAAATTCCTTTCCAAATGTATATTCAAAGTTTAATTATATTAACAGGTTCTCGTTATATAGGTTTTATAAAATTTTTAACAAGTTTTCTAATGAACTTGACATTTTTAATATGTCTCTTGGTGCTTTTAAATCGAAATGTTTGCATCTTTTAAATACATGATGTATTTTATTTTGCCTTTTTACAACATTTTAGATTTTTATGCATTTTGATTTTCCGTGTTCTTATGTAATCGACCATTTTTTAATGTCTTTTATAGGTTTTAATTTTTGTACTCTGTTTTTGTCGCCGTGTTTGAATTTATTTTTATCTTAAGTGTTGCAATTTATTTTTATCTCAAGTGTGTATTTACGTTTTAAACTCCTTGTGTGTTTTTAGAAGACTCGGTAGTTGCGTGATTTGACTTTTTACCCCTTGCCTTTTGGAAATGGTCTTTTAATTTTTTAAAAAGACTTTTAGTATCATAGTGTGTTTTAGTGCTTTTGTGATTATGTGTTTTTAATTATTTATACGTTTGCAAAAGTTTTATGAATTTGTGTATCCTCTGTGTTCAACTTTTTGTTTTCGAGTGCAGTCTTTTGTTCACTCTTTATGGTTTTTGTTCACTCTTTATGGTTTTTGTTCTCTGTGTGTTTGTTGTGTGTTTATAGAACGCTGTAAATGGAGTTTTCTCTGTAGTGTGCTTTTCTTTAAATAAATAAATTATTCCATTGTTAGAGAACCTAAATTTCAGTAATTTTAAATTTAAAAGAGTAATTATCGTTCTAATTTCAAATTTAATATCTCTAAAATAGTGAAATAAAATTTTCCATCGATTGATATCAAAATTTTCCGTCGATTGATATATAAATATTTTATTTTGACTCCATGCGTTTTGTGATTCCCACCATTACCAACATTACATTCGCGTACCCCCCCCAAGGGTACGCGTACCACAGTTTGGGAACCTCTGATCTATAGGTAACGAAGCTCTTGGGAGACCATGGATGGCCCTCCTGGTGACGGTATCTGTAGTTTGGTATTGGTTCCATCATCTGGATACTATTATTCGAACAGTGGCCATCTATCTCTGTTCTGTTCCTTCAAAATGTCTTTATCAAAATCAGGTGGCAGTGAGATTAGGCATAAACTAGTAAACGAACATACGAACTTGCAAGATGTGGAAAGTATTTGAAGTTAGAGATGGCGCTCCTGCGGCACCGGGTGACGTCAGTGGTGATATTGTATATATTTGGATGCTTCCCAGCGCTCTGTGTGTACGTGCGTTTTTACTTGCTTGCTCGCACCTGGGGCTCTATCACGA
>BGPR01030996.1:2059-18316 GCA_013235015.1 Araneus ventricosus
GAATTATTGATGGCGATTTTTAAATAAAAATCCATATACCGATATCGCGACGATTGAATAACCACACCTCAGCTGCGATCGAATCGCCGCACACTCAGCTGCAATTGAATAGCCGCACCTCAACCTCATTCGATAAGTTCTGGTTCTGCCGTCTCCATTATCTGCCTTCCTACAACCCTCTTTCGATTCTAAGAAAAAGAGGAGGGTGACGACGACCATTTCTTTCGCTAATAGGGAGGGTTGGATGGTCTCCCTGCGTGCGCTATTCTTTCTTTACCACACAATACCAAACGATCATCTGGAATATTTATAAGTAATCAGTTAGAGCTATTGATTGCAAACTGTTTCATCAACTGTAAAAAATCATGGCAAACTGTTTTCGGAAAAGGGCTTAGTTTGTTTATTACTTCCTTTCTGTAGCATTTCGTAAGATTCTTTAAAAATCTGTATCCCGAATTAATTTACCAATAACTTTTTGATGTTATTTTTTGAATCATTAGATAAGTTTTGGTTTAGCATAACCCCAAAAATAAGCAAACGCTTTTAAATTAATTGAAATTTATTAATAAATTTTCTGCCTTCAGTTGTATCTGTTTTCAGAACTACATTCTTCATGTCCTTGAATTTGTTTTCAACAAAACGGCCATATTACGAAGACATAAGCGTGTTAAAGTGGCCATAAAAGTTCCGTTGGAACATAAAGGGTTAAGATCATACATTTTTCTCTTTTGGCAATTTCAAAATCTCTCACTGAAAAGTTCATTAAAAACAGATGCGATTCGAACCTCTAGTTCGAAACATTGTAGCAGGATAATGCTTGAGGCTTGATTTGTATTTTTGATTGTATCAGCCGTTTGCTCTGCGTAACAATTTTTATATCTCGAAAATTTACAGAAAGAATGCCAGCCTAAAATCACTATCATGTTAATAAAAACGAAAGAAAAAATTATGCTTTTAAGTTAATGTACAAAGAAAGCAAATTTGTTTTTATCAGAAAAGTAAGAGCACTAAAAATGTGTGACTGAAGGATTTAGTGATATAATGGTGATAGTTTTAATTTCATTACAAAAATAAAAAGCATTTTTACAAATTGGGTACAAAACATTTTGAAAAATTTATTAAAATTATAGAAAGACATGCAGAGAAATAGAAATCGTATCACTGAAAGTCTAAATTTATGAATTTTAAAGTCGTATAAAAATTTATTTTGTGCGATAATATGGAGTGACTAAATTTATTGAGGGAAACCTTCAAAATTTTGATTAATTTTAAATTAAGAATGTTGTCATAATTCTAAAAAACCTTTTTTCAGTAACACCTACTACCAAAGAAATAACTGCGTGCCAAATTTGGTAGGCTACAATGGTCGACCCTACAGATTGTTGTGTTCTGTGCATGTGATTTTTATATCATGCGGTTTACAGAAAGCATACCAATTTAAAAATAAAATGATATTAAAAATATAGCGCGCAAAAGAGGCGTTAGAAAAAGGGGTAGGTGGTAAAGCAGAATAGCTATTTCATTTTCGTGATTTTTCCTGGATTCGCTAGGTAGACGCCAACGAGTGAAGTAACTTTTCTCTGAGCATCTTCATAGCGGTGTTTGCGTTACCTTAGCATCTACTCTGAAAACGGTGGAATGCGTTAGCGCCGGTACCTCCCTGATGACGAGGGGGAAAAAGCCCACCAGTGGACGACGCGAATGGTGACGTAGCGGCCACAATAAAGACTAAAATTTACAGCGGCTTCTATAGCTTCCTCACGGAGGACATTATTAATGCATTTCACGCAAACAAGGATAATTTGAATAAAGATACTCTCTACCTCTTCTACGCTTGTGCAGCGGCTGCAATAAACAAAGATTATAGATCCAAGCCCTTGATGCAAGAAATACGACAACTCGTAAGAGACAAGTTCGGTGAAGATGCAGATCCTGGCAGCCACGGACTCAATAAAAGCTCGCAATTAGGTAACTATGGGCAATCTAATACCACTAACCAACCTCCTATCTCTTTAGATATCTCTTTAAATTCTGTTAATAATACTAACCAATCTGCAGAGGCAACTGAGATGACTGACGAATTAATGAAAGAAGATAATGATGTCTCTATTTTCTCGCCTGGAGAGGACAGTGGCACTCCCATTAACGAGGAAGTATTCAAAACTCAGGGAAAACGCAGACGGTCGAACCAATCTCAATTAGATGATTATAAGGTTGTTAAGTAAAAACCTAATG
The DNA here is from genome assembly GCA_013235015.1 of Araneus ventricosus. Lineage (NCBI taxonomy): Eukaryota > Metazoa > Arthropoda > Arachnida > Araneae > Araneidae > Araneus > Araneus ventricosus. Next base: position 4,295 of record BGPR01030996.1, read on the forward strand.
TTGCGGCTCCTGCACCTCCTACTAATGTTAATAAGGCTTCGGCACCCCTCAAACAGCTCCAGTTGCTGAAATTAATATCCCTCCAGTAGTGATAAAGAACTTTCCGGAATTTAAAGTTTTAATGATAAGACTAAACGAGATCAAGAACTTAAAATGTCGTGCTAAGCCTGTTGGTGAATTTATGCACGTTTTCACTAATTCATCCAAGGATCATCGCGAGCTTACGGGCTATCTGAACGAGCAAAATATTCAGTACTATGTTGTGCCGTCAAGGGCCGAAAAGCCGATTAAGATAGTAATAAAATGTCTTCCCCGCGACACTGAAACTGAAGAAATTAAAGAAGGACTTACTAAGAAAGGTTTTAACGTTGCGAAAGTGAATCAACTACTTAGATTCAGAAATAAAAAACCCTTAGATATTTTCCAAGTTCATTTGCTTAAATCGGAAAACTTAAAAGAAATTTACAGTCTTGATAACCTGAATTACTTCATGATTACGGTCGAAAAATACGAACGTAAAACAATTGGCCAGTGTTTCTACTGCCAAAAATTTAATCACCATAGTTCCGGATGCAAGATGACTATTAAATGTGTATCATGAGCAGAAGAGCACGATTCCAGAACGTGCCAAAATAAGAAAAACCCGGAATTCACACCGAAATATGCAAATTGTGGGGGTCCCCACACTGCTTCATACCGGGGCTACCCGAATTTACCCAAGATTAAAACTAAAGTTACAGCAGAAAAACCTTTGCCTCAGTCCTGAAAGAAAGGAAAAAACCGGTTAACTTCAATACGGAAGCTCCGAACCAAAATACTCAGCTCGCTGAAACTCCAATAAGTGCAGATACTGGCTTCCCTCCCTCTCAAGAAACAGTGAACTTTACACCTCCTCAGGTAATTTTAGCCAACAAAGAAGAACTCGCTGACCTCTACAGACTTCTCAAACAAATGCAAATCATTCTTGCTAAAGTCCCTGATGTCAAACGGCATTCGATGAAATGGGAAAAACAGAGGACCCAATCAACAAACTTTTCATCCTTGCCGAAGAACTTAGCAACAACACCTAAGCCTCTCTCTGACCCTTTCCCCTTTCTTGATCTGACAATGATTGCGAACTTTTGCCATCTATAATCTATTAATACATTTTATATCTCTTAAGTGCTCTTTTTTCTCCCATTTCTCTTTCAGAAAGCCCACTAATCTGCTAATAATTGGCTAACTCGCGTAGATTTCATCATTCTCAAGTCATTTTGCAGCAGATAATGGAATGGAGGTTATATGTTTCTCAACACAGGCCCTCCTGACAAATGCTCGTATCGATGACAGAGGGGTAGTGGTTTTGGAACTTTTGTCAATTGCATTTACCATGTTGCTAATGAGAGGAAAACTGCATAAACGTGTTAGAAGTGTTAATCATAAGAATAATAAGTCTAAATCCTTAAAACATAATTCTAATAAGCCTGTTAACGATTGTCATATTGGTAAAGTAATTGTTAATACTAATGATCAAATGTCTGTTATTGATAGTGCTAATGTGCCTATTAGTGATAATAACAAAGTGTCATTAAATGATAATGATATGCATTGCAATAGTGAATATGTGCTGCCGTCTAAACGGCACACTGTCAAAATTAGTGTCAAGCATAACTCAAATGATAATGATTCTGTTATTATTGAAAATAAATATGATAATTTAAGTGTTGATGATGATGAGGGTGAACAAGGTGAAATTATACCAATTAAACCTCCTCCTCCTATTATGCTAAAAATAATAGAAAATTTTATTAAGGTTCTAAAAAAGATAAATGGTGAATGGGGACCAGTTAAAAGTAAACTTGGTGGTCCCTATATAAAATTGTTTACTCAGAGTGATGAAGCCAGTCATAGCCTAACAACATTTTTAAGAACAAATGATATGGGTTATTTTATAATTGTATCCAGATCTGAACGGTATTGTGGAACTTGCGCACAGTCGCATTTTCGATAAGTCATTAATTAGTGTTCTTTGCGCACAAGCGTTAGAAAGGTTGCAGTATTGTAAACTTTATCGATGTCTATATGATTTGGCTTGGCTTTGGCGCATTGAAAGCCTTTGACATATGGCAATCAATCAATGTCAATAAGAGAAAGACACCTCGTGCCCCTGATAACACAACGATGCTTCCCTGGGAAAATGCTAAGAACCTTAAAAACTGTTATTTTCAAACATAAGACTAATACAGATATAATTTAAATTAAACAATAAATAATCCATATAAATTAATCGTTATTTTAAATAAATTGAAAATACATGAATAATGTAATTATCATTTTCCCTTGGGAAAGTGGTGATTATCTCATAGAAAAGAATCCCCACCCATCAATTACTCTCTTAAGTATGCATTCTCTATGCCTCTCTAGTTGTTAGTCAAGTTTTCCTGCCAAAGGCAATTAGGATTCAGTAAACCTACAATGTGTGCGCAAATTCCACTAGTTAATGATGTGCGGAAATGCGCCTGTGCGCATCAGACACAGAACCATCTGAACGCCCCATCAAAGTTGTAATATTCGGACTTCCGCGTGACCTAAACGTTAATGTTCTAAAAAAAACCATTAGTTGAGGAATATGAATTTGTTGTAGACAAGGTTGTCCAACTAACCCGATTTAAAACTAAGGAGAAATTAGAGCTGTTCCGAGTAACATTACCAAATCTAGAAGTAAATAAGGGCATCTGGAATATTACTGCCCTGCTCTATCTAAAGATAAAAGTAGTAAAATTTGAACGCAAAACCGGAAGTATTCAATACTTTCTTTGCAATTACTGGCATCATTCAACGGCAACTTGTGGTTTTAAACCAAGATGCATAAAATGCTGTGGGCAGCATGCCAAAGATGAATGCTCTAATCCTCCTGAAACCGTCACATGCATAAATTGCAAACAAGAAGGACATGTTGCCTCCTATACAGGATGTCCAATGTTCCCCAAATCGAATAAAAATCCTGCCATTATCGAGAGGAAACAAATTACCTCGCGAAAAACCGACCCTAGCATTCCTATGCTCATCATTAACATTCTTGTGTCAAATTATGCTAATTTAAACAGATCAAAATATTTTGAAATTCTAAATTTATTAGCTAATGTGCTTATTCGATGAACTTCTTTTATTTCATTTGCACAAACGAGTACTAAAAGTAAAATTTCCATCTGAACATGGAAAAAAATATTAATAAAAATAAGACGAAGCTTCTTAAATTGGATTACATATTGTAGAAATAAGATGTTATATAAAGATATTGATTTCTTTATAAAACAATACATATTTGTATTGGCTGTTTCAGTAATATGTTAGTGCAACATTACCCTAAGAGACACTTAATCAGTTCTTTCATTTAACTGCAGTTAACAACAAGCCATTATTAGTTTAGAAAGCTTTGTGAAGGATATAATTGCATTTACTTAATACACATGTCAATATTAATTTGTTATATTTGAGCACAAATAAAAACAATTTTAATGTTGTAAAAGTCCATCTCCGAAACCAACTCCTCTAAATTAAAATAATCTAAAAATGCTAGAAGCATTTATCCTAATATCTACAATACAGTAATAAGTGTATTGTTACATACATAATTTATAATATTCAACGGTATTTCTATTAGCATGTATTCTAAATTTTAATTTTACTGATAAAAAATTATAGCTCCGAAATTATTTTAAAAATTAACTATAATATCAATCAATATTTTTGTAATAATTGTCAAAAAAGGATTGATATATGTAAAGGTTATTTTTATTCCCAGGTCATATTATTTATCAATAACTCTATGAAAACACACGATTGCAAAAGAATTTGAAAGAATTGTGTATAATGCTTCAGTAGGTCTATTGCATATGATGAGCATTTAAATGTCTACAGGAATCGCACGAAAACAAAGAAAGTTCATTATTTTATTTACAGAAGAGAAAATGAATGTTACAAATTTTTCATTAATTTATGTCGTCTATGATATAAGTTTGGAAACACGTATTAAACTTACCTGATCTCATCCAGAGCGATATCGAGCATCGGCAACAACCATCGGTTTCTGTTTGAAAAGAGACGAATTCAATTGACTAGTTCTGTCATTAGCGACAGGGAGCACTGCGATCGTATATCGAACTCCAGACAGAGTGAGACCTCTGGTACTACTTCTCAGAACGTGAGTACAATCGAGAAAATTCTACTAGAATCAGCACCACTTGGTCTAAACTCAATAATATCTAAATCAAGAGAATACGCGCCAATTATTGGTAAAGTATCAAAAGCGCATTTCATTATCAGACTGATTCAGTTTTCACTGGAGAAAAGGAAAGCTTCCGACACCGGGAATCGAACATCTGGGGGGCCACAGCCAACTCAAATATCAGAATGCTTGAAATTCTAGAAAATAACATAATCCGTCTAATATGCAAGGCTGGATGGTATGTGCGAAATGAAGATATAAGAAATGCAATTAAGCTAATCTCTTTAAAGGGATTTATCAAAACAGTCTCACCAAACTTCTATTATAATCTTGATAAAATTGATAATGAAGCCATTCAGCAACTTGAAAATTATTTCCCCAATCCGAAAAGCAAAAGACCCCGGAAGATTCTTTTATAATTGTAACTATAATTAAAAAAAAATTGGAATAGCTATCCTTGCTAACTGTTTCAGACCCTTGCCCCCCCCCCGCCCCATTCTTCCCAAAAAAATTCTAAATCCTGAAGAGCAGTTCCAAACGGCATGTCACTTCCCTTTCAGAGCAAGTAAAGAAAAATTATCACATCCAGAGATATGAGTTCTCTCAACAGCAGTAGCTACTCTTTACAGTCACCAGTTCTTGCAGTACTCCAGAAATAACGCCACGGGATCCAGATGGACTTCTACCCACACATCCTTTGCCTCCAACAACAGCAGCAGACTATCCAATTTCCAGAACTGAAAGTATCCAGCATCACCAATGTACCATTACCGGGGATTATTCCCCCTTCGGGGACCATGGGCCCCAAAAATTACTTGTTTACTGTATTATTGGTAAAGGATTTCGCAGTTCACAAAACTGGAACAATCGTTTCGATATTGTAAAAGTTTCATTACAATATTGTGCTCTTGGGGTTAATTATCAGATTCGGAACAATTTATATATGAAAAATAATAATTTATTGAATATTATAAGAAAAAGAATTTTGATAGCCAAGGGGAAAATATTTTTTATACATATTTCGGTTCCATATATATTTAGGTAAAATTCGCTTTCTTCAGTTTTATATTAAAATAAGCGGCTTCAAGATGAATTCCGGAGACAATGAAAAATCGAGAATAATTTGCTAGTGGCATTTACATTAGCATTCATCAGAGAGAAACTTTTCGAATAAAGGAATAGTAATGAAGCAAGAAATTTTTGGGGCCCGGTAATGGTATGTTGGTGATGCTGGATAGTTTCAGTTCTGGGAATTAGATGATCCGCTGCTGTCGTTGGAGCCAAAGGGTGTGTGGGTGGAAGTCCAGCTGGATCTTGCGTGATTGTTGCTGGATGACTGCAAAAACGAGTACCTGTGAAGAGTAGCTGCTGCTGAGCAGAGAACTCAGATCTTTAGATGTGGTATTTTACAGTTAACTGCTCTAATAGGGAAGTGACATGCCGTTTGGAACTGAAAATTTTTAGGAAGAATGGGACGGGGCAAGGGTCACTAAAGAAATACAAGACAATTTGGTGCGGGGTGTACAACAGTACTGAGTGCAGAACGAGAGATTAGTTGGGCAGAAGTATGGGAGACGTCTGTACTCATCGCCTTCAGAGGCTATACTGTGCGAATCTGGACGGTGGGAGGGAAGGAGTACAAATGGATCAGCCAGGCGACCAATGGTGAAGCAGGAAGAGGAAGTGGGTGTGACTTGGATGGACTTAGGAGAAGGGATTTTGATTTACTTGCGATTTTTGACTTGAAAAAATCGCAAATGAAAATCATGCTTGGTGGTTCAATTAATTGTTTTGTAGGCTTCTATGATCTTGGGAAATTCTTGGAGTACTTTCTTGATCTCTTCTAGTGTGTGGAGAAGTTCTTTGGCTTTGTTTAAACTTGGTTGGTTCAAAGAATCTTGGGCTGTTACTGTTGGCTGGGTATGGTTGCTGGCTTGTTGAGGGATATTTTTCTTTGTGATTTACTAAAGGAATACAGTAAACAAGTAATTTTTGGGGCCCATGGCCCCCGAAGGTGGCCTAATCCCCGGTAATGGTACATTGGTGATGCTGGAAAATTTCAGTACTGGGAATTGGACAGTCTGCTGCTGTTGTTGGAGGCAAATGATGTGTGGGTGGAAATCCATCTGGATTTCGTGGAGCTATTGCTGGAGTACTGCAAGAACTGGTCTCTGTAAAGAGTAGCTACTGCTGTTGAGAGAACTCATATCTTTGGATGTGATAATTTTTCTTTACTTGCTCTGATAGGGAAGTGACATGCCGTTTGGAACCGCTCTTCAGGATTTAAAAAATTTTTTGGGGAAGAATGGGGCGGGGGGGGGCAAGGGTCTGAAACAGGTAGGAAGGATAGCTATTCCTAATTTTTTTCAATTATAATTACAATTATAATAGAATCTTCCGGGGTCTTTCACTTTTCGGATCGGGGGAATGATTTTCAAGTTGCTGAATGGCTTCATTATCAATTTTGTCAAGATTATGATAGAATTTTGCTGAGACTTTTTTGATAAATTCCTTTAGAGAGATTCTACTAATGGAATTTAATCATTCTTGACAAATTCCGGAGTACCCGCCCCTCAAAAAGGGGCTACCTCCATTCTTGACGAGCACTGAGTCCAACATGGCGAGAAGTAACTGATAATGATATGAATAGGATTCATTTCGGCAGTGAGGAGAGGCAGGGAGGGGGTGCGTACATTGGAGCTTCTTAGAAGCTAGGTCCTTCGCACGGTAGCTCTGAGAAGAACTGGAAACAGTTCTGAGAAAGTCAGGAGTCTAACGGTGGCCAGAAGAGAAGATCTTGAGACTGAGTGGAGGAGAGTGAAACTGTGAGAGCTTAACTGTGTATGGTTATTATCTGAGGCGAGGGCCGTGGGAGAAAAAAGTCGGAAAGTGAGTAATGTAAACAAGCTGCGGGGAGGGGGACAAGGTGCATTACTATTACAGGAGAATATTTCTCGGTCTTTTTATTGTGTGATCGGGGATATAATTAGGAATAAGTTGAATTGCTGCATTTTCGTGCGTGTCGAGAGCATTAAAGAATTTTGTTGCAATTTTAACAATATATTCCTTTAGAGAGGGATATTTAAGTGCTTTACGCATTTCGGTGTTGGAGATATACCATTTTGCATTGCAGATTGACAGAATTACTGAGTGATATTGAACGTCAATTATTTTAATGTTGGTTTTAGCGGCATAACCCCAGATCGGACAGGCATAAGTTAGAATGGGACGCAAATAGGTGTTGTAAACAAGTAACTTCTTTTCCCTAGGCATTTTAGATTTCCGAGATATTAATGGGAAAAGTTTACGCGCGGTGTCTCGGAATTTATTTTTAAGGTAGATAAAATGGGTTTTCCAAGTTAATTTGCAATCAAGAATAAGACCTAAATACTTACATTCCTGAGACCAGGGGATAATTCTGTCATTAATCTTAATGGGGGGGAAGCTGGAGTACCTACGCGCATTAGCAAACATAATAGCTTCAGTTTTTAGAGTTGCTTTCTATTTTCCATTTAATGAACCAGTCCTCAAGTGCTTTAAGATGGCGATTAAGAGCAATTTGAATATAATTGGGATTTTTGTTCCGGGCAAGTATTGCTGTGTCGTCTGCGTACATGCATAATAAAGTATTGAATTGTTTGGGAATGTCATTAATATACAGGGCAAAAAGAGTCGGGCCAATTTTCGACCCTTGTGCCACGCCTGCATTAATTTTTTTGGTGCTTGAGAGTTCATTCTTGACTCTAACTGCAAATTTTCTTTCTAGTAAATAAGAATCTATTATCTTAATAAGGTAGGAGGGGGTCTTGTAGTGTATAAGCTTATGGATAAGTCCATCTTGCCAGACCCTGTCAAACGCTTTCTGGATATCTAGGAAAACAGCCCCTGTTTTCTGTTTATTGGCAAACCCCTCTGTGAATATTCAACGACTCTAATAAGTTGGTGAGAGGTAGATAGTTTTTCACTAGTGATGAGTAGTTCACTCCGGAACGAATTCGAATATCCGGATCCTCAAAAGGAACGACCGGATCCGATTCCGACCAAAAGGAACGGATCCGCGGAATCGGATTCGTGATGAATCCGCGGTAATCGGATTCATGGTGATTTCGCGGAAGCCGATTCGTGATGATTCCGCGGAATCGGATTCGTGAATCGGAATTCGATTCACTCTGATTCCGCTTATTCGGAATTACTGATTCCGATTCAGAATCTTTGATTCGGATCCATAATTTTGGAAGAGGATTTGTTTCGTTCTGGAATGAACGATACATCATTTGGGGTCATGGATGATGCACATAAGTTTCTTTGCGAGGAGCATGAGAGGATGATAAGATTCGGTTGATACTGTGCATACAGATAGATTTCTGAGGTTGTTTACAAAGGAACCAGTAGAATAGTTGGTTTGACCAATGGTTATTTTGATATTGCTTGAGAAGTAAAAGAGTTGCTAGTAAAAAAAAAGATGCAAGTAAAAAGAATTCATAATAATTATAATCAAAAATAATTATAATTTTTTGTTCTTAACTCAAGATTTCAACATCAAAAATAGTTTCCTTAGTTGAATCTCGGTACATTGAAATTAATAGATTTGATAAATACTATTTAAGAGAAAAATTTGAGTCTGTACTTTTTTCAAATAGTCAAAAATGTTTGGTATAAAAGTTTACGATAAGTCAACAAATAGGCATGCATTTTAAAATTTATTAAGAAGTAATATTTGTCTATGTGAGTAATTTAAAGAATTACTCACTTACGTCGAATACATTACGTCGAATTTTTTTTATACACCTTTTGGTTTTGAACGCTTCATTTAAGTATGCCATCCTCAGCACTCGTTACGTGGCGAGGTCGGTAGAACGTCGCGTTTCGAATCCTTGCTGACGTGGGTTCGAGTCGCGGGCAGGCGTTGTCGTTGTAAGCCTATTCTAACTTATTAGTTCCCCATACTTATATATAAGTTTAAGGAATTATTTAAAATTTATCTAATATCTAATGATACATCAGCTTTTGGAAATAAAAAGCAAAATAAAATAAAATGCTGAATATATATTATAAAATAACTTTTTAAAGAGAATGTCCGAAATTAAAATTTTCAAAACTTTGTCTTGCGACGACTATGCCTGATGAGATTTGAACCCATGTCAACAGGGTTCTGCCGACGAAGCCACGAATGCACGTAATTTGTCCTGCATATTTAAATGACATCTATAGTTTGCTCAAAATTTAAAAGCAATTAATTCAACTGAAAGGAATTTACTAAGAAATTACATTTTGTTAATATAGTTAATAACAGATTTTAACAGCAGTGGATCTTTGATAACTGCAAAGAATTGTTTTATATACCTTAGTGATGATTAAAAGATTTTTTATTGTATTGAGCTCATTAGAATTGGGTGAGTTTATATTTAATTAGAAAGAAATCTGAGTTGAAATTTCATTATTGAACGCTTCAGCAAATATACTGTTTCCAACAAATTAAATGACATTCACGGGAAATCTTAACCAGATAATAGAAATCAAAAGCTTCTCAAAATACTGAAGGTTCTAGCAAAGTTTCGTTAAATTCACTAACGACATTTTATATAATTAACAGAAATGTTAATTGAAAAATAATTAGTAATTAAAATTAATTTTTAAAATGATCATCAATATAATTAATTATCTAATTATAATTATTATTCAAAATTATTCATTAAAATTAATATCAATATAATTAACTATCTAATTATAATTATTAATCAAAATTATTCATTAAAATTAATATGAATATAATTAATTATCTAATGAAAATTATAATTTTATTAATTATGATTCATAATTATATTGAAATAAAAGTTCAATAATAAAGATTATTACAGTAATTATGGGCGATAAATTCATTTACGTTTCGGAACGAATCCGTCTCCGCAACCGGTCTCGGATCCGTGAATCCGATTCCACCAAAGGAACGAATCTGACACATCACTATTTTTCACGGAAACCAAATTGATCGGGACAAACATATTAAATCAACAATTCTAATGTTTTATCATTTACTGCGCTTTCAAAAATCCTGGTAATCTCATTACATGTTGAATTTTAACATTTATTAAGATAGTCGACAAAATTGTCTTAGTTCAACCATAAAGAATTGTTGAAGTTTAAAATTTTCACAGAATATCCGATAGCTTACTAAAATTTTTAAATCTCGAAATCTCTGAAATGCAGTTAATATTTTTTTTTAAATTCTATATACTAAACTATTCATCATAGCTGAGTCAACAATTGCGTCTTAAATGAGTCTCAAATTACGCTTTTCAAAGACAATTAGTTTACGACATGACCGCAAGATGTCTTGAAGTTTATGATTGGAGACATGTAATTTTTTTTTTTAAATTCTAATTTTATATTAGTAAAACTATAAAAGAAACAGTGATAGTGGAAATATGTATTAGATTTTCATGTATAATAAACTGACAGATAATAAAAATGAATAAAAGAAATTAAGATTGTTTCAGTACGAGCATAACGGATTGTTGAAGACAAAAATTTTCTCAGAATGTCCGATAGCATCCTGAAATGTCTGTATGAATAACCAAATCTACGAAAAGCAGTTAACATTCAGGTTATTTATGTGGTTGCAGACATGCTTGAACAACCTCGTCAAACTGGTTTATATTATGAAGTCCTCAAATCACGCCTTACACATCTACAATTTCTAGCTAGCGGTTTAATCGCCAGCTTCCGAGAAACGAGAATGAAACAAGTCTAAAAATTCATTCGATGCCAGAAATTATAAAGATAAAATTCTTAAAGAAATAGTGATAATTTAAATAGTTTAGGTTTTCAGGTTTAATAAGATGGTCGTCTAGTTAGTAAAAGAATACAAGATTGTTTCATTACGAGCTTAACGTCTTATTGAAATCTTAGAAATGCAGTTTATATATTTAAGAATTCCAGAAACTAAAATATTAATTATTTTGATATGCATTTTCGTAGTGTTACAGAGGTAGATGGCGCTATGATGCAACTGCTAAAATCAAACATGCATCCAGTCCCTTTGAATCTCCAAATCTTCAAAATCACTTAATATTCAGGTTATTTTAGTTATTTGGTTTAAGATTTCGTGAACAGCTTCTTCAAAATGGTTTAAATTATCAAATCCTCAACAATTATTTCCTAGGAATAATCAACAATCTCTCCCCTTTCTGAATAAGAGCTATTCTTGGGACAAGGAGGTTAAATACCTTAGTTTTATCTTAGACTCCAAACTTACTTTCCGCAGCCACATTAAATGTAATACTGATAAATTTTGGGTGAAAGTTCACGTGATCATACCTTTAATCGGTAGAAAATCACCACTTTCCCTCAACAACAAGGTGCTTCTGTTTAAGCAGATTCTTCGTCCTATCCTGACTTATGCATCGCAAATCTGGGGTCTTGCTGCCAAAACTCATCTCAAAAAAGTGCAAATTATGCAAAATAAGATCTTGAAATTATGACCAATTCTCCTTGGCATATACGAAATGATGTTATACACAAAGTGCTCAAGCGGGAATCAATCGAAAATCATATCCAAGTTATCTCAAGTAAATTCTTCCAGCAAATCACCAGAAATAATAATCCAACGCTTTAGAACAACTGAATTTCACTAACAATAACGGAAAATATCCGTTTTCATATGCAACAACTAAATGGACCCTCCTGCTCAAGCCTCAATAATGCTTTTTGCTCCCATTTGCCTCCCACTACTCTCATTCTAATTCATTTGTTCCACTTTTTTTTATTCGCTTCTAGCAATTTTTTTGTTTGTTTTGTGTTTGTCTCCTCTTAATCACCTCCAAAGGTACTAGTACATAGAGTTTTATCATTGCTGTTGCACTCATTCTGAGTAAAAGTGCCTCGTCACTAACATTCTAATAGCATTTAATGTCAGTCGGAAATCTAAAATGCCGTGTGAAACGAAGTTAGGACTTGTTTACAACACGTATTTGCGTCCCATTTTAACACATGCCTGTCCGATCTGGGGTTATGCCGCTAAAACCAAAATTAAAATAATTGACATTCAATATCACTCGATAATTCGGTGAATCTGCAATTCAAAATGGTATTTCTCCAACACCGAATTTCGTAAAGCACTTAACTACCCCTCGCTAAAAGAATACATTGTCAAAATTGCAACAAAATTCTTTAATAGTCTCGACACACACGAAAATGCAGCAATTCAACTTATTCCTAATTATATCCCCGATCCCAAAATAAAAAGACCGAGAAATATTCTCCTGTAGTAGTAATACACCTTGTCCCACTCCCCGAAGCTTGTTTACATTTCTTAACGAGCATTACTTGCACTCACTGTCCGACTTTTTTCTCCCACGGTGGGTTGTAACTCCTTTTAAAAGAAGTTTTCCCTCTCCTCAGATAATAGCCAATCACAGTTAAGCTCTCACAGTTTCACTCTCTTCCACTGCGTCTGAAGATCTTATCTTCTGACTACCGCTAGACTCCTGTTTTTCTCAGAACTGTTTCCAGTTTTCTAAGAACTACCGTGCGAAGGAACTAGCTTCTAAGAAGGTCCAATGTACGCACCCCCGCCCTGCCTCTCCTCACTGCCGAAATGAATCATATACAGCTAATTGACAGATAGTTCTCGTCATGTTGGACTCACTACTCGTCAAAAATGTATGTAGCCCCTTTTTGAGGGCGGGTACTCCGGAATTCGTCAAGAAGAAAATTCAACGTATTTACTTTATATTTGTTCTGTGCTTCTCTAACAAATATTCACGTATTCTGTAAATTTCATGCATTTCCGAGGAAAACAGTGCAAGTTACTTTCAAACTAAGAAAGAAACATGCAGAAAAATTTGGATTTTTTTAAAGAAACCCTTATATTTTCTCAAATATTCGTGCTATTTGTACGAAAATGCATGTAAATATTGCGCGTATCACCAAAAAGTATTGATGAAAGTTTTGAAACATTGTCGCCTTTCTGAAAAGCGGGGTGAGCCAAAATCCCCTTTTCGATTTCATCAACTTCTGGCCGGTCCTCTGAATACCTTCGTGACCGAATCTTCGATGTAAATTACGAGTTAAAACCTTTTCTTTACATGGTAGAATTTCGTGGAAATTTCATTCGGCCTTTTGAGAGATATTCAAAACAATGAGAAATTTGATTCTGTATGCTTCTCCTAACCCTAAATTTCAGTCAGGCACAAGCGAATGCATCCACCTGAAAGCATGGGAAGACACACTAACCGAACTATAATGCTATGACACACGCCGAAGTTGAATCCCGTAATAATAATCTGCTTCAATTTCGAAATCGACATTTCCTAACAACAGATGGGTAAAGCAAGGCGTCTTTAGTCATACAATTCTTAGGAGTAATATGCATAAATACACGAACTGCGAAATGGCTGCCATGCATCTGATTTATGGCGCTGCTAACTGCAACGGATGAGAAGCCGTGCGAATGTATCATGAGAGGTATAACTATAGACGTGTTCCTAGATAGTGAATGTTTTCCACTTTGCACCGACGATTGTGCGGAGAAGGTTCATTCACTGTTCAAAAGGCGGATTCTGGTCGCAGCCGAACAACTCGGACTGTTGTTGTAGAAGATAATATCTTACAGGAAGTGGAGTGGAATCCGAGCACAAGTACTCCAGTGATTTCGCTAAACACACATATCCCTCCATCCACCGTTTGGCGAACTGTGCATGATAAAGGACTATATCCTATCATATGCAACGTGTCAAAGCATTAGAAACAGGATACTTCAAAATAGCATATTTAATTTGCAAGGTGGCATTTACAAAATTGTGCTTCAGACCAAA
>BGPR01030997.1:0-18315 GCA_013235015.1 Araneus ventricosus
AGACAGAAACCTGCAAATTGTTTAAAATAATCACATACCAAATTTCATCCCTTTATCTCTAATAGTTTCCGCGCTTATCGTGTTCAAGACACACACACAGACAGACATAATTCTTCAAATTGTGTTTTAGGACTCAGGAGGTCTAAAATCTCTGAGATTCGTCAAAAATCTCGAGTTCGAATTTTGACGATTACAACATTTCTCTTCGTATACTTCCTCCATAATGAGAAAGTAAAAGAGCATGAAATTAAAGCGACAATCCTTTGAGATAAAACCTGAAGGCCGACTTTTCCTTCTAAGACGCGCGATTCACGTAATTCAATAAACTTGACACCTCTCTTCGAACACGCGTGTCAGAGTCCGCGGTTCAAAGACTACAGCTAAAGGAAAGGGTGAGAAAGAAGAATGTGACTTCAACCATTGATTTCACTTCTTTTTTTTTTTAAAGCTTTGACATATTTTGCATAGCGAAAGCTATCAGCAACGTGTAGCGCGTGTTCCAAATGTGATCGAACTTAAAGCATGAGAACGATTTCGGAAAGATAAATTGCTAGATACTAAACAACACGTTGGAACATGTTGGCATTCATTTCGATTGAATACCAAACGATTCCGTTAATTTTCAACTTTACAATGTCTTTGTTTTGAAAGTTAATAACTAATTTGATCTTTAACGCATTATATGCCAAAATCCTCTATTATTTCATTTTTTCAAAAGAAAAAAGAATGAAAGGAGGTACATTAAGAACCGAAAGTTATTTTGTAAACCACGGCGTTTAGAACGAGTAAACCTGGGTTATGTTCTTAAACGGTTAATGTGATAGCATTAATGAAATATGAAAGGAAACACTGTTTTGTAAATTTTTACTACGAATTAGTTACATCACTTTTATTTCTTTTTATTTAGAAAATATTTTATTCAGTTTATATCTTCTATGGCAGTCAGTTCGGCGATTAGCTCGCTAACAATTCAAAGCTAAAAGCTAACCGTCATGTAGGAAGAAAATGAATGAAACCAGCGGAGTGGCTCCTAAACTTTCCTCGCCAGCCTCCAAAAGGTGCTGTTGCCTCCCCCAGCGTGTGATTTAAAAATTCGAACCTATTGTAACCCAGAATCCAATGACTATCAAAAAAGGTTTTTCATTGTAGATTATAGCGATTGGTAAAATATTTCGGTAAAGAATCAAATTCAAAGAGATGCGTACCGATTAAAAGCAACTATCACACACCAGCATGTTCCACTCTCGCTAGCTCAAGAACAAAGTGACGTAATCCTTCCATGCGTACAGAGATGGATTCAGTACGCATGCGTAAGGAGAAACGGATTAGAAAAATTAATTATGCAATTTGAACGCCCTTTTAACCGATTGAAAAGAAATTTGGGCACAGATCTATAATTTAATGTTAGCAGCCGTCATACCAATTTTATTTATCTAAGTCAAAGGGCTTAAGAGATATACTTCTGCTAGTATGCAATTATATAGTCCGTCAGTAGACCATCAACCTCCTTCGACGGATTTGGTCCAGACTTTGATGGTTTGACCTACATTCATGATTATAAACTGTGCACCAAATTTTTATCCGTCTAGCTATTCAAATTTTTGAATTATAGTGTTCACATGAACGCGGACAGACGGATCTCCTCCTGTCCACACAGATTTTGTCCAAAAATTTGACAGAGGGCCCACAAATTATGTGCCGATATCACATACCAAATTCCATCCCCGTAGCTCTAATAGTTTTGTTATCGTGTTCACAGACAGACAGACATATAATTCCAAAAATTGTAAGTGTTTTTTTTTCGGACTCAGGAGGTTCTTTAAATTGTGGAGATTCGTCAAAATCTCGAGCTCGAATTTTTTGACGATTACAATGTTTTCTTGTATACCTCTGTATACGAGAAAAAGTAAAAGGATCTAAGATATCCTACTTTCGGGATTCAAGAGAAAGTACGCTTCTGCAATACTGAAGTGACGATGGATTTTGTGTGTACCGCCATGTACGTACATGGTTTAATGGAAGAGTTAAATTTCAGCCTATAACGCAACTGAATGGCGATTATTTATCGATGGTCTAAAGAGGGAGATGTAAGTGTCCTCCCTCTACTATGGAAATTTATTTGGTGCAGTCCCAATAGGCCATTCAGTTGGTTTGTGTGAAGAATATGCCCAGATAGCACGTACGTTTGCAGCAAGTTTGATTTTTTTTACTGATATTATCTTGTCATGGCAAATTTGAGGCGTCGATGTTGTAGCGAAACTGCTGCAATTAACTGTAAGCAGAATAGCCACCTCACTTGCAAAAAACAAGATTGCCAGCAAGTTTGCTACGACGGAAATAGACAACTCGCGCCACCCTCCTGTAACGCATGTTTGCTGTGAAGGTGTCATGACAAGTTCACAGCACGATTGCAAAACAAGTTTTCTGCAAAGATGATAGCAATATAAAAAAACACTAAAAGAGAGAAAGATCCTTCTGTTTAAAAAAAAAAACATCCGATTTTAATAGCGCTAATTCCTAGACCGTTCTTCTTTTATTAATTCAATAAATCAATGATAATTTGTAGAAAACTAACTTTTATAAAAAAAAATTTGGAAACATTTTCCATCTTTTTAATAGAACTCGCGCTTTGAAAGAAAAATTTTATCGCCTTTTCTTAATGTTGAAATTTAACGTTTATAAACAAAATTAAACCTAAAAAAAACAGTCAATGTTTGTTGAAAAAATAATAACTTATACATTTTGCCCCATTTTAAAGTAATTACTTTTGAACCTAATTTTACAATTTATTCTTACTAGCAAAATTAGCGAAAATCGCCTCTCTTTGACTTCAAATCATATTCTGAACCTCAAAATTTAAAATTAATGAAATCAAGAAAACAGTTTAAAATAAATCGTATACGAATAGAATAGAACGTGATGTATTGAAGGAAATCTATCTTCCTCCTCATTTAGCTGGTCGAGTGGTTGTAATAGGAGCGTCAGCTTAGGAAGCGGTAGGTCGCGAGTTCTAACTGAGGTTGTGTTCGTACTGTTTTTTGCCATATTTCTGTAAATGAGTTTGACATGACAAATTTGATGCGTGGTGACCCCTGAAGCTGACGTTAACGTGTTGAAAACTTGTTTCAAGCTTGCACCTTTAGAAGTCAAATTTGTTGCAACTTCTGTAGATTTTAGAGTAAGATTGCTGCAACTTTGCTGCAAACTAAAATTGCTATCTGGGTGAAAAAAATAAAGAGAGTCATTGATTTGTTGCAGTAATACATGCACCAATGGATCATCTGTGCTGACCTTAAAATGGCTCTGCTTCCTCCTTGGCCAGCAACGCGGATATACCTCAAGTATCCCTGTTTTCGTGTCTGTATGACAGCAGCGCTTGTGAGAAGCATTGGTACAGTCGGATTGGCCACCAAGATCTGAATCGAAACCTGGTGATCCAAACATTCTACATCAGCCACTTGTCGGCACAAAGAACATTACTTCCACCCTGCATAAGCAAAACTGGGTCTCATGCGAAGCAATTTGTTAAACTTATCAATTGAAAAGTGAGACTGTTTCAAGCACCTCATTTCGGCATTTCCTAGCCTGTCATTTGAAAAAAAAAAAGCTGAAAGGCCGATGTGTTTGATGGTCCATAGATTCGGCAGCTCGTTACAGCTGAACATTTCATCGGAACAATGACATAACTTCAAAGAATTTTGGTTGGCATTCAAAACATTGCTAGATACTTTCTTGGAAATACACGAGCACAGAACTACACCGAAATTGTCTCACAGCAACTCTTGAGAGCTACAAAATGCTTATTGCAACATGAGCATCAATTGCATTTTACTCTCTCGTATACGAAGTATACAAAGAGAAAGTATTGTAAACTGCCGTACCTGAACTCGAGATTTTGACGAATCTCCAAGTTTTAGACCCTCCCTGAGTCCGAAAACACAATTTTAAATTGTGTCTGTCTGTCTGGTGAACACGATAACTCGAAAACTACGAGAGCATGGGATGAAATTCGGTAAGTGGTCTTTAAACATATTTTGTAAGTCTCTATCAAATTTTGGACAAAACTGTCAACGGGAAATCTGTCTGTCTGTATGTCAGTCATTTGAACACTATAACTCAAAACTTGAATAGCTAGATGGATAAATTTGGTACACAGTTTTATCGCCATGAATACCAGGTCCGCATAAAATTTTGGGCCAACTGTCAAAGGATTGACTGTCTGTCGGCCTGTACACTACCATTGAAACAATCCGCTAACTCCACTGCATGCGTACAGAAGCAATCGTCTGTGCTCGCGGAAAGGAGCGATTACGTCAGTTTGTCCTGAGACGGCAAGAGTGAAACTCTAGCAGTGTGCGATAGACGTTTTAATCGGTTCGTACCCTTTGAATTCTTACCTAGATATTTTTCAATCACTATAATGAAAACCACCTGATAGTCATTGGATTCTGGATAACAGTAGGTTCGAATTTTTTTTTAGCCACGTGCGGGGAAGGAGAAACGGCACCTTTAGGGAAGTATACGAGAAAGTTTAGGGGAGTATCAACTCGCTGGTTTATATAACCATTTTGCTGACTTCCCGAAAAATACTGGTGCTGTCAGTGATGAGCAGGGTGAACGAATCCACCAGATTTCAAGGTCATAAAGGCACGGTATCAAGGTAGATGGGATGTACATGATGGCAGACTACTAGCTAAGCATCAAGCGATAATGTGCACAGATTAAACACCCAGAAAAAGCTACAAGCGAAACTTTACCCAATATGTATGTTTACCGCTTGCCAAAAAACTTTACCAATTGGAATTAACACAATTTAACTTGTGCAGTATATATTAGGTGTCTGACACTTATCTGATTTTGTCGTGGGAACTATTGGTTTAACAAAGAGATAATATATAAGTTTTACTGAAAAGGATGAAGGGGAATATATAAGTTTTGAAAGGTAGGTAGTTTCTGAAAATGAATTCTAACGCCTCAGTCTTATCAGTCATATTTAGGTAAATGGCTTTCTGGATACCTCTAACATTTCAAACAAAAGTCCCACTCTTCTGCGACTAAAACTGACCGAGTTATGGGAGCTTTGAATATCGCTGATTTAGGACCACTCTTACACCATTTCAATAGCCGTCTGAAGAGACGATCCACCAATCAATGCACAAAATTTACTGACGAGGCCGCTGATTGGTTAAAATTTAGTGAAATTCGAAGCCCAGAACCTCGCTCAGTTTTTTAGTAGCCAAGATGGAGCTTTTTTTTGTTTAAAAATGTTAGAAATCGTCAAGAATATTTTACTAAATATGACTGATAGGACCGGGGTTTGTATAAAGTTAGAATTGTGTATTTTTTTTTCAGAAATATACTTACTGACTCAAAAAACATATATTATAATTTTCCCTTCATCTAAAGCATTTTTCCAATTGGAAACTATATGTCTATCTCTAACGGTTTAGAAATTAGCTATTGGACCACGACAGTGGATAAGTGTGGGACACCCTGTATAGCCTTGTATGAATAAACTATTCTCAGAACACCATATATTTGCAAGTTTTCTTTCTCTTTTATTTTCTCCTTTTTATATGTAATATTTTGTATGATTTTGAGACAAAGAGAGGGATAAACAAAACAGGTTCTTTTTTTTGAACTTGGAGGCCAAAAGTAGGGAGTGTTCTCCCCAAACTTTCTCGTATACTCCTAACACATTTAGAGAAAAAAATAAGCTAAAAACCTCTAACGCAGTGGAGATAAAAAAAAAATAAGCTAGAAATTAAGTCGGTTCCCGCATGTGGCCTCCCTCGAATCTGCTTTATTCCCAGAACGCAACAATGTTTGAAACGACAAAGCAAACGGCAATAAAATATTCCGAGCAGGATCAGAATTGCCAAAAAAGGAGAACAGGGAGCCAAAGGGAAGAAAAAAAAGCGCCAAGCAGGAGCTGCTGATTATCATGCACTGAACATTGCGTCCAGTACGCATGTGCGTGAGGCCGGTGGATTGGTATCAGTTTAGTAAATTATACAGACCGACAGACAGTGTTAACGTGTTGACGGATTTAACAAAATTTTATACGGACTCATATTCATGACGATAAAACTGTGTGTACCAAATTTTCATTCATCTAGCTATTCTGCTTTTGTTATAGTGTTCACATGACTTCGGACATATAGACATCTCCTGCTGACGGAGTTGGTCCAAAATTGATACAAACCCCAGCAAAATTACATGTATAAAGATCACATACCAAATTTCTTCTCTAGTCATTAGTTTTCGAGTTATCGTGTTCATTAGACAGACAGACACAATTGAAAAAATTGTGTTTTTCGGACTCGAGAGGTCTAAAATGTGGGAGATTCGTCAAACTGGAGTTCGAATATTTTGATTTGATTACAATACTTTCTCTTGGTATACTTCGTAGCCACGAAAAGTAACAAGCCGCTAGATCTAAGGCAAGGAAACTCCTGTTCCCCTTTAATATTGTTACGCGCGAAAGATCGTCCGTCGGCGTTAATCTGTGAATGTAGTCCAATAAGCTGGATAACAAGAAAGTTGCTTCATTTCACGAATATTCCAGAAAACGCGATGTACAATAAAAGAACAGTATTGGGTGGAAAAGTAGGGGGCGAAAAATTTATAGACATCTGGAAGCACCTGAGTATAGGTAGAACACTATTAAAAAAGAAGTTAAAATTAGCCAGGATTTCCAGACACTCTGTTTTTTATAATTACTAGTTTTAGTAGCTGTAATGGAATAAAAAATTCTAATTTTTCCCTCAAAAAAAAAAAAAGAAATCAGGAAATGCAAGCAGACAGCAAATCACTAATTAAATAACAGAAACAGCACTATCAATAGCGCTCAAAGGTCTAACAGCTGACCAACGCCCATCATGAACAGAACTCGAAAAGAGAAATTAACCGCTTGAGCACCTCGGTTATGTAGATCTCCGAAATGTCTGGACGTCACATGGAATTCTCCAGAAGCATCTGGTGATCTCTATTTATAAGAGAGATAGGGCCATAATTTTGGAATTTTCCAGAACCTTTATTTTACGTTGTATTTGTCACCAATTTTCCTTCATATCGGGGTCATTGGCTTAGTATCCAATAAGAATTGAACTTCCTTCCTACCTCATAAGACAATACGGCAGGAAAAAAGGGTATTGCCAGATTCGCAACAATATAATGTCGTTATAATTCAATATTCCTCACAATTACCTTGAATCTGGCCATTGAGTGACGCTACCATAATGAATTTTGAGAAAATTACCCCTGAGATTCCATAATGTTTATAACGAATACCTGAAGAATAAAGAGTCGAAAATTAAAATAAAAAAAATTCCTGCTATTTAACCACCAATGTTATATTTTATAAAACAGGTTTTTTTATTAAATTTATTTAAAAGATGAACCAATGGATTCCATCCATTCTTTAACACCGTAATAAGCAACATGTATTCTCCAAATGACATTCTAATAATGTTTGCTATTTAAGAAAATAAATATTTCTAAAACGTTTTCTGCATGCTGGGAAACTTTGTTCTAGGCGGTATTTTGTTATTCTTCAGACGATAAATTTTTTCCTAATTAAACCAGACTTATTTTCCTTCGGAAATAAACCTGTTGTTTTCACGTTTAGCGAATAAGAAAACAAATATTTTCTGCCAGACAAGATTTATTGGACATCTGCTCAGTTTGTCAACCTGCCGCCCGCATGCTAAAACTGTTCTCTGGTAAACAACTCGTGGCTCCTGCCAGATGCACTCAAACCAGCGTCACGTTTACGCTCAAACAAAACGCTTTGTTACCGTATCGCCGCTTTTAACCATCTGAGGTGAGGTTACGCAAATGTAAACAAACGTATCTTTTTTTTCCCACACAAGAGAATGTCACAAATGAAATGAAATTAGATCCGGGCGTATTTGTTTGAACAGTATATTTTATTCTGCGTCGTAGCCGCAATTGATTTCATTTGTATATAGATCGCAAGTGTAGCTTTGTTCAGGAGTCGTTATTGACGGAAGCAGATTGTGATCCTGAGTAGGGGATGGGTAAAACTCACCGGTTTGAACCGAAAACCGTTTTTTTTTTTGTTTCTGGCAACCAGTGTTTTTTTCGGTTATTTTTTTGTCCCGAGTTATAATAAGTTATTTATTTTAAATCCACAATCGGGTAAAACCAGCGGAAATGTTCTCCCCTAAACTTTCTGTATACTTCCCCAAAAAGGTGACGTTTCCCTGCCCCCCGCGTGGCTAAAATTCAACTCTAATGTTACCCAGAATCCGATGACTATCGTAGAAGGTTTTTTCTATTATAGTGATTGAAAATATCTAGGCAAAGAATGAAATTCAAAGAGATGCAACGATTTTCTTCTCTTACCGGCTGAAGGACAACTGACGTACCGCTACCCGTAATGAAATTCCTCTCCGTTCTTCCAATACGCATTCGCGGGAGATAAAGGACTTTCTAAAAGTAAATTATACGGACCGACAGACAGTCAACCCTTTTGACGGATTTGGCCCAAAATTTTATATTGACCTACATTTATGACGATAAACTGTGTATATAAAATTTTATCCATCTGGCTTTCGCTTTTTTTGAGTTATAGCGTTCGTAAGAGACCTTGAACATACAGACAGACTTCCCTTGACGGATTTTGCTCTATGTTTGATAGAAACCTACAAATTATGCTTAAAGACCACATACCAAATTTCATCCCTGTAGCTCTAATAGTTTTCGAGTTATCGTGCTCACAGACACACACACAGACATAATTCCAAAAATTGTGTTTTTCGACTCAGGGAGGTTTAAACGTGGAGATTCGTCAAAATCTCGAGTTCGAATTTTTTTGACGATTACAATATTTTCTCTTGTATACTTGTACTTCGTATACGAGAAAGTAAAAAACGGCAAAATCAGCTACCAAAAGAATAGGCCCATCTTTCGGTTGAGTTATGAAGTTTGAATTTCACTCTTAGCCAATCAACGACCACGCTTCCTCGAGGCGGACATTGAAATGGTCTAAAATAGCTCATAGTCAACTGGTTTCATTAACTCGAGTAGTTTTGGTCGCATAAGAGTGGAAATCATTTTGCGCAAAACTCGTGCCAAAAATATTTTAATAAATATGATATAGGAGCGAGAGACTGTGTAAAAACTTGACAGTTATTTTTTATCATATAATATAGACGCAAACAACACAAAATACGATTTATTTACGTCTTGTATTTCTAATTTCTGTTTACTTGTCTACAATACTTACACAATTCTAAATCTTTTCTACAATACTCTCTTTCTTTTTTTATTGTATTAATTACTCATTTATTATTATTAGTAGTTATAATCATTATTATATATTGCTTAATTACTTATTACATTAATTAACTATTTATTGTATTGCTTATTGTATTAATACTACTTGTTGTATATTATTATTATAAAAATTTTTGTCTACAAATTTTGTTTCCTTAAAAAACTGAAAACCGGTTATTTCAAAAAACCGGTTATTTTGAGTTACTTTAACTGCCTGGTTAAAACTCGAGGTGAAAAATCGGTATAACCGGAAAACCTGTTGTTTTTTGCACAACTAACGCACACCCTAGTCCTGAACTAGAATGGTCAAATCTTGAGTCACGGTATATTTTTTCATTGTTTGAAAAAATTTAAAAATTTTTAGTGCAAAAAGGCAATCTTTTACAACTTTTATAGTTCTCCTAGTTCGAAAAAAATTCATCAAAATCAGAGATTTTGATACCTTGATTAGATCATTGTCCAAATGATCTAATAATTCTGAATGATTAGATTAGAGTTCACAATGATCAATAAATAGATTGATTAGATTGGAGGTTCACAAATGATCTAATAAATAGGGATTGAGTTAGATCGACAATGATCTATAAATTGATTGATTAGGATTAGAGAACTCAATGATCTAATAAATTGATTGATTAGATCATTGGTTTCACAATGATCCAATAAATTGATTGATTGTGGATCGAGGTTCACAACCTCGCGGTACGCAAGTACCACTTTTACATCTACAACATAATTTGCCTATTTAAGACTCCAAATATTAATACGAATTGAAGTTATGATACCGGTCCAATCCAGACACTCCGTCCAAATTCGGTGTCTTTCCCTTATGCTTTGTTTTCAGACTTCAATTTTCGAATTCAATGAAATACATAAGATAGAATTTCAAAATTTTATTGAGTTTTTTAAAATTGAAAAGAAAAAAATATCACCGAAATCAGAGTTATTAATTTTTTTCACTTTTATAACAAACTTTTTTTTTTTTAGTTCAACAGTTGCCCGAAAAGTATACCTGTTATTATTTATTTAGTACTATGGGCCTCTCGCTCACTGCCCCTAACTCGCGCCAACCTGGCAGAAGGACTGTATGCAGCAATCCACCAAGTTTGCTATTAAACCCTGACGTTTGCTCGCTGCAATGAGAGCATCATGTAGTCAAAAAAAACATTTAAGGTTGAGCTTAATAGGATTTGTTCTTGATGCTTAAATTAACACAGAATAAATTTGCTGGCCTTGAAGAAGGTCCTTTCTCTATCTTGTAGCATTTAGAAGACAAATCGAACATAAAAAATGAAACGAATGAAGAAAATTATAAATGTGTTTAATAAGAGTTTCAAGGCTATATAAAGAGAATCCTTAAAACAAATCGGTAAGACTTAAGAACGTGATGTGATTTCGTCGGCAAGCTCCTACAAAATTGCATGACAACCGTTAAAAAAAACCTCGCCAAAAGAAAAAAATGTTTCGGATTACCATCATGAAAATAATCCCACAAAAGAAGTTCTATTTTTGCGAGAGCAACGTATTTTTTAAGTCTGACCAGTACACTGCGCAAGTTGAAACAAATTTTCTCCTTCTTCCTGAACGCTTTTCAAATCCCTTCTTCAACTGATTGATTTGCACGCTGAATTCGTCTTCTATTGTTTCGGATAATAAACAGCACAGTTGAGATTCATTTAACTCCTTGAAATAAAGGCTCAAATACTAACACACTTTTACGTACATTTGGAAAGTGAAATCACGTGCTCCATCAGTTGCTTAGCAGATTGCTTTGCAAACCTATAACCAAATAACGCGTTTTGGGGCCTCCAGAAGAGAGATATTTTATATAGATTTGCAGTTTTTCCCATTCCGTAAAAAAATTCGTTGATAAAAAAAAGACCAAAAAAGGACTGTTTGTTGGACAATACTGGTTTCTGGTAATAAAGAATACTAGTGTGGTAAGAAAATGTGACCAAACCGTTCTTTTATTCCGGAAGTCTTGCTGACGGGGATTGGAATATTCATTTGCACTAATTTTAATAAAAAGAATACAGCAACATGTAAATATGCAGCACTTATCTCAATGTTCTTTATCCTCTTGAAAGTTCTTTCTGATGATATATTAACATTTACGTTTGTTGAGATAAGAAGACTTCAAAACCTTCAACAGAAAATAAAAATAGATGAACCAGTAGATAGCCGCCATGTTTATAATAAGTAGGGAATAAAAATAAAAATTCACATGCATCTGAATTTGATTGGTCCGGAATATCGACCGTAGAAGGAAATTTTTTTCTGGATAATGTTTAAAGGTCTGACGTTAATTTTATACCCGTCTTCTTCAATCTTATTTAAAATGAAGTCGAAAGGTCAAACGCAATGAAAAATATAATCATTTACTCTCGTTATACAAAGTATACGAGAGAAAGTATTGATACGTCAAAAAATTTGAACTCGAGGTTTTACAATTCCACGTTTTAGACCTCCCTGAGTCCGAAAAACACAATTTTGGAATCATGTCTGTCTGTCTGTTCAGGAACACTGATGACTGGAAAACTATTACAGCTACAGGGTAAGTGAAATTTGGTATGTGATCTTAGGCAATATAATCTAGGTTTCTATCAAATTTTGGTACAAAACTCGACAGAAGTTCAGCCTGTCTGTCTGTCCGCGTCATGCGAACACTATAACTCAAAAACTTGAATATCTAGATGGATAAAATTTGGTACACAGTTTTCATCATGAATGTAGTCCGTATAAAATTTAGGCCAAATCCTCAAAGGTTGACTCGTTCTGCATAATTTACTTTGCTAAAGAATCGCTATGCCACGCGCATGCGTACTGGAGCAATTTTCAAGACGCGACAGCTATGGAGCGAATTACGTCAGTTTGTCCTGAGGCCGGTAAGAGCGGAAAAATGGTAGCATCTCTTTGAATTTGATTCTTTACCAGATATTTTCAATCACTATAATGGAAACCTGATATCATTGATTCTGGGTAAAATAAACAGTAGGTTCGCATTTTTTAGCCACGCGGGGGAAGGGTTAACGGCACCTTTTTGGGGAAGTATACGAGAAAGTTTAGGGGAGAACACTCCCGCTCGTTCTGTTTTTAATTGTGTTTGATTTTGTCTCTTATGCTTATACTAGCAGTACGCGCACGGCGTTGCCCGTGGAATCAGGACTTTAACAAAATGAAAAAAAAGAACCGCCCACAATGACATGAAAAAGTTTTGAAAACAAAATCAAAATAAAAGATACACATTTTTTGATTTTCCTGCTTATTTTTTTTCACGCTAAAGTACAGAGTACGTTAATCCAAAACAATATTACAAAATTGGAACGTGAAAATGATTATTATACAGCAAGCAAAATATAAATAAAATCCGAAAATAATAATCGAAGTAATTCATTCAGGTGAAGGTCATGACGTATTCTTCGCGTCCGCCAATCAAAATTGGCATCAACGTTCCGAAGAAGTGCCGCTTTTGGAACTCGATCGAGAAAAATAACTCGCAACGGCCCAGAAAAAAATTAATTAAAAAAAAAACGATAAAAGATATTTTAAGCATTCTTGTTTTAAATCCGACAGAACAGTTCTAGTTATAAGCTAAAAAAAATTGAAAATAATAGTGTTATTAGAAAGTCAAATGCAGCAAATTTAAAAACAAAACTAACATTTAGATAGCAAAACTGACTATTTTTTAAAAAATTCTCAAAATTCAGTTAATTAAGTTAGAAATTCAAAACTAACTTCATTAGAACGGAAATCGCGTGCTCTTTCCGATGGTGTATCTATTTTTGTCGTACAATTATTCGAAACCAATCTATTGAGAAATTAGTGCGAAAAATCAACCAAAACAACACAAAACATTAAATAAAAAAAATTCTAGATTAAAATTTAAAATTTCGGCTTCGAGGTGCATTCAGACACCATTACGACTAGCTGTGTGCCAAATTTCATGGCTGTAAGTGCGATAGATGCGTCTGGACATCGCAGACAAACACACACACGCACACAAACATTGCCTTTTATATATATTAGAGATAATGTCACTGTCGATATAAAGTCTGTGCATTTAATAACCTCACTGTCAACATCAAAATGTCTCCATGTTTTTATTTGAAAAAATGCATGTATTGTTTATCAACGGATTCGGAAATCCTCCGCGCTTTTGCGCATGCGCCGAGCGGAGTTATTTTCATCAAAATAGGGGGAAAGTGAAGAATGGAGGGTGATGTTTACATTTTACTGAGCTTGATCTAACAAAGAACTCCGGAAATGCGCTCATATGACTCATTGCCTGACACCCCTTTCCGGTGTAAAATCGTCCAAATATGGCAGTCTCGGAATCCGTTGATGAAAAAAAAATAAGTATAATATAGTAGATGTAAAGGTTGGCAACAATTGACTTAATTCTTTCAAAAAGTTGGCAACGGTGGAATCAGTTCTTTAAACAAATTATTTCTTTGAAAACTACTGTGAAAAAATGACATTGAATAGGGAAAATGAAACAATGTTTTTACTTTCTCGTATACGAAGTATACAAAGAGAAAGCATTGTAATCGTCAAAAAATTCGAACTCGAGATTTTGACGAATCTCCACGTTTTAGACCTCCCTGAGTCCGAAAAACACAATTTTGGAATTATGTCTGTCTGTGTGTGTGTGACTGTATGTGTGTCTGTGTGTGTGTCTGTGAACACGATAACTCGAAAACTATTAGAGCTACGGGGATGAAATTTGGTATGTGGTCTTTAAACATAATTTGTAGGTTTCTATCAAATTTTGGACAAAATCCGTCAACGGGAAGTCTGTCCGTCTGTATGTTCGGGGTCATGCGAACGCTATAACTCAAAAACTTGAAAAGCCAGTTGGATAAAATTTTATACACAGTTTTATCGTCATGAATGTAGGTCCGTATAGAATTTTGGGCCAAATCCGTGAAAGGGTTGACTGTCTGTCGGTCTCTATAATCGCATACTTGTTCAGTTTTGAAACTAACTCCCTGCGCATGCCTGCTAGTGGCAATGCCTGTGCAAGGAAGGGACGCTCCGAAACTTGGCAGTTTGCCAAAAAGAAATTCTGGAGTGATTTTGTAAGGAAGCAAGCATTTAGGGAGTCTCGCCAGGTCCTGTTGCGCAAAAGAATGAGCAGAGGATTTGAATTTGTTTTGATCCTTCAAACCACGCGTGGTTCCAACTTCGGTTTACTTGCGACGGAAGTTTATTTGACGTCTTTTATTATTCTAGTTTTCTCTACATGTGTTAGGAGTATACGAGAAAGTTTAGGGGAGACCACTCCCGCTGGTTTAAAGAAGAGAGGTAAATTAATCACAATTCTTTCCAAGATATACGATGAACTTATTCCATATGGATCGAATTTCTCATAGAATCATTTTGATTGCTGTAAATGTTTTCAGAAAAATTCTATTAGGTTGTTTCCAAAGTAAAGTTCTGTTAACCGAGACGGTACCACAAAATCGAACTGTTTTTACTTTCTCGTATACGAAGTATACAAAGAGAAAGAAATAAAATCGTCAAAAAATTCGAACTCGAGATTTTGACGAACTTCCACGTTTTAGACCTCCCTGAGACCGAAAAAAAAAACAATTTTAGAATTATGTCTGTCTGTCTGTGAACACGATTACTCGAAAACTTTTAGATCTACGGGGATGAAATTTGGTATGTGGTCTTTAAACATAATTTGTAGGTTTCTATCAAATTTTGGACAAAATCCGTCAAAGGGAAGTCTGTCTGTCTGTATGTCCGAAGTCATGCGAACACTATAACTCAAAAACTTGAATAGCTAGATGGATAAAATTTGGTACACAGTTTTAACGTCATGAATGTAGGTCCGTATAAAATTTTGGGCCAAATCCGTCAAAGGGTTGACTGTCTGTCGGCCTGTATAATTTACCATTGAAACCAATCCGCTATCTCCACGCGCATGCGTACGGAAGCAATCTTCTGAGCTCGCGAAAGGAGCGAATTACGTCAGTTTGTCCTTGAGACGGCAAGAGTGAAACCTAGCAGTGTGCGATAGATATGCGTTTTAATCGGCAGGCATCGCCATGAATTTGATTCTTTACCTAGATACTTTTCAATCACTATGATGAAAAACCTTCTGATAGTCATTGGATTCTGGATAACAGTAGGTTCGAATTTTTTTAGCCGCGCGGGGAAGGAGAAACGGCACCTTTTGGGGGAAGTATACGAGAAAGTTTAGGGGAAAACACTGCCGATGGTTTTCTTCTTAATTTGAAATCCTTACATTCGTAAAAACTGAAACAAAAAAAAAAGTTGACCGAAATTATTTTCAGTCGGGCCCTTCCACACTACTTAAGGCCCCATCTGACAATATTTGCTACCGGCCTTTAGCCGATTGGACCAATTGTTCTTAATTGGGCAAGCCATAATGCTATCAACTCTCGGCTCAGCACAAGGACGAAACTATAGCGACCCATTCACCGTTGTTCCATTTTGGAATTTTTGGAACACGGGAATTAAAAACTAATCGTCAAAGTCAAAAACCTATGAAATTTGGAGCAAATGGATTGGAAGTGGTGGAATTCCAACGAACTCAAAATCCAAAACTCCATCCGCCGATTCCAATTTGGGACCTCGATGCGAGGCTAGCGGCAAAACTGAGGATCTGCCTACATTGGGACCCCGCGTCGAGGCTAGAAATGAAACTCGAAATCTCCCGTGTGGGGGAGGAGGCGAAGGGTGGGAAGATTTCTGCGACTTCGAACCTTGTCTCAAAACAAACTTTGGAACATCCGTGAATGATTTGCCTAATTTTTGGACTAAAATTAGAGGGAATTCAACCAGTTGTTTGGACCAATTTCTTAGCCTTTCTTGCTCGTGAATGCCCAGCTTAAAGTGATGCAATAAGTCCGATAAAAACTTTTTTGCAATTCTGTCTGTCTGTTCGTCTGTGAACGCGATAACACAAAAACGGACAGAGCTAAACGGCTGAAATTTGGTATGCGGAGCTAACACAGAAACTGAGTTATTCTGTCAAATTTTCTTTGAGATCCGTCCGCGAGAAGTCTGTCTGTTTATTTATTATTTATTTATTATTGAACATGACATACTCGTGAGCCACAAATGTTCAACACGGGGCTTACAGAAGTAAGTATACAGTACACTTCAGTCTTTGAAAGGCAATTCTTTACACAAAAAATTAGAATAAAAGTAAAGAAGAAAATCAAAAGAAGAAAACAAACAAATAAGGTAAGTGCTCCAGTAGTGGGCCACGTACCAGTAGTGGGCCACTTGAATTTTTAAGTTGAAAAACAAGAAATTCCAACATTCCAATGAAATAAGAGATCTGCCTCTGGTAGGCTGAAACCCTTATTAACTAAATACCAAAGGCACAGCCTTTATTTCCTGTTTAGTTAGGAGCTAGAAAGTTTGTTGTTGAAGTCAGTCTCTGAGAGAAGCATTTTTAGCTCATTCTTAGTGATTTCCTTAAGAGGTAACTCTTCATTCAACTATTTTTTAGCATACATTCTATTTGTTTTTAAATTGAATTGTTATTGATATTATTTGATTATATAATGCATGTATTATAAACTATCTTTAAATTAAATAATATTGATAATTTATGGATAGTGAAGGGTGGCCCACTTTTGGATCAATGTTTTACTAAATGCTCCAGTAGTGGGCCTAGGGAGGCCAGTACTGGAGCACATGCTTTCTCTCAAATAATCTGTTTTGGTGATGTTTAATAAGAAGGTTATATCTTGTAAAGTCTTTTTATTTAATTAGATTTGCTTTATTTTTATCAAAACCAGTAGTGGGCCACATGGCCCACTTCTGATACATTAATGGTACACTAATGGAACATTCTGACCAATTACTTAAATAATAAATATTTTATACTACACTTGAGGAAAAGACTGATATTCAAGAATTAATTGGGCTCTGTAACGAGGCAGACAATAATAACTATCGCATTGCTGGACCATCAAAAAATATTCCATCACCATTTAAAAGGGCTCTTTTCTGGCTGTAGAGGGAAGATGATAAAAGAAAAATAGATTTATTCAACATAAAATATTAAGATTTAATACCCATAATGCCCCAAACAGAACTTAAAATGAAAGATCGATAATTAGCATATACCTTTAATAAAAAATTGGCTGTTAGAGAAAAAAATGTAAATCTCATGTGACTAGAATCTATAAATAAAAGATTTCACCTATATCAAGCCATTTTTATTGCATTATTTATAGTGTATAATGTTAATGTATTGTTATTATTACTATATATAATGATTTTATTCTTTTTTCTTTGGCACAATTGACAAATCTGGGTGGCCCACTTTTGGTATGCCCACTACTGGTACATCAAAAGTTTGCTATGCCCACTTCTGGTGCATAGGAGTGATCTAAGTTTTTAATTTTTTAAAAATTATATTACAATTATTTTGATATTTCAGGTGATTATTATTTTAGATAAAAGTTTGAACAACCATAAAAAAATACAGATTAGTGAAACTTCTCAAAAGTTTAGATGATAATTGAGGAAATACCCTTAAGTGGCCCACTACTGGAGCGTTTACCTTAATGCGAAATAATGAAATAAAGTGGATAATACAAAGGAAATAATAATAAAATACTAATACTAAAATAATAATAATAAAAATAATAATAATAATAATAATAAAATAATAATAATAAAATAATAATGATAAAATAATAATAAAAATAAAATAATAACAAAAAAATCGTGCTGAATTCCATCAAGAAATGAAAATAGTTACAATGACATTTTGTCTCGCCCTCCTGCCGGTGGATGGCGCTGCAAAGACCTTTGACTTTCCTGAGAAGAACGAGAGATAGTGTGACTTGAGCCTTCGTGCGAGAACGCTGGTTGGTTATCCTCTCACGGGACGAACAAATCTCGCCATGCTTAGCAAGTTGTATATATGTAATGTAATATTAGTTAACCCAGAATAATTCTATGTGGAAGATGGGTGAACAAATAAATTTCATTTAATTCAACTTTGCCCAACGTTATTTT